>SWEM01000139.1:0-64388 GCA_019593585.1 Nitzschia palea | reverse complement strand
TGCCGCGGCACTCTTCTTCTTTTTCTTTTTCTTCTTTTTCTTCTTCTTGGCATCACCGGCCGCCTCTCCTTCCACAACGTCATCTTCATCATTGTCGTCGTCCACCTCTTCTCCTGCCTCGACAGGAAGATCTTCCTTGGTTTCCTTACCAATGTCGTCAGTCATTTTGTTGTTGTTGTTGTTGTTGTTGTTGTTGTTTCCTCCACCACCAATATATTGCTACTACTACCAAGTTCCAATTGTGTCACGTGGCTGCAGGGGTGGAGCTTCTTTACATTGATGATGATGTCATGCTATATATTGCCCTCTCCTACGACAATAAATGGGTCATGAGCTTTTGAAGGGCTTGGTTTTCTTTTACACACCACTCTTGTCTTCTCTCACTCATGGTCGACATTGACTTGTGGTCGCAGAGGATTTCACCGATTTTTCCTTTGTAGCAGGCACTCGTACCTCGTACTGTACCCGGAACTCGTCTGCACGCGTCTCGTGTTTGAGTGAGACAAGTGTCAGGATGGTGCTGTGCCATTCAAACGTCAAACGGTACCAACAACGGTATGATCAACTGATGTTTATATAACCTTCACCGTCAGTCGAGTTCTGTGATGATTTGACAGCGAATCCAAGGCCGGCAGTACAAGTATCTGGTGAACGCGTCTTTTCTGGTTTTTGAGAAAGGACCCACTATCCGGTATCCGGAGGTTCGGTATAAAAGCCAAGAGCTGGCACACCAGGTATGGACCAGGTAGAAATGACATTGTCAAGGGATACCTGTATGTGACTCCTGTTTGGCACAGTGCAGTAGCGAATCGCCATCGAAAACGTTCTATGCGGTTCCATGGGCATACATGGACAAACTTGTCATCAAGTACTGCTCCATTACAGTCAGTCCGCCGAATGTACGAAACCGTTCTCGTTTTACTGGCGATTTGGCAGCAACGAACGTGAATCCCTTTTAATTACCGGTATTAATTAAAATCACCCCCACCATGATTCGTCGTGTTTCTCACACTCTGGGAGTCCCTGGTACACTGTCGCCTTGTGCGTGTAGCACCGTGGTTGTATTCTGTATTTTATTTTTAGTGTGCAATACAAGGGACGGAAGTACGGTATTGTGATTGCCGCCTTGACCATGCCGCACAAGAATACTCCATTGCATGGGGCTGATCTTAAAAGTAACTTGTTGAAAGATGAGCCAGTCCAAACTGATACGATGGAAGCCTTCCTCGAGGAACAAGGACAAAAACGTCTGGAGCAACTGTTGGTGACGGAACTGAATCAAATGTCACTGAATGAGCGTGAGAAAGTATATGAAGAGATTCATGGAGTCAACGAAGTGATGGAAGAATCGCCAGAATTTTTGGATGAACGACTCTTTTTGCTGGATCAAGCTCTTGGTCAAATACAACACAAGCCAGCGTATATGCTAGCACTATCCAAGAATGCTTTGTATTGTACCAATCGCAAATTTCGATTATCCTTTCTTCGAGCCGAATATTTTGATCCACGACGAGCCGCTGTACGGTTAGTAAAATTCTTTGAGGGAAAATTGGAATATTTTGGAGAGGATGCCTTGGCCAGAGATATCCGCCTGGCCGATGACATGGACAAGGACGACCAACAATGTCTAAAGGCTGGACAACTCCAATTCTTGCCTTGTCGAGATCGAGCAGGTCGAGCCGTATTTTGTGACTTTCAAGCAGCCTTTCCTCGATGCTACAAGAATCCCCGAAATATGGTGCGCCACTATGGATTGGGACATGTTGTTGGTTGTAATTGTGAAATGCTAAGATGCATGTAGTGCCCTCTGACACAGGTTGATTTCCTTTACATGCGTTATTATTACCAGGTGAAATCATTCGTGTACATGATGCAATGTGCAGCAAATGACGAAGAAAACCAAAAACTTGGAATTGTCGGACTGTTGTACCATATCGGCGACCAACTCAACAAACCAGACCCAGATCTCATGTCACAGGGTCCGGCAACTCTTCATTGGGTTCCGATTCGATTCAATGGCTTGCACATTTGTGTAAGCCATACCATGTCTTCCATCCTAGCAAGACTTTTATTGATGGGTGCTGGACGAGAGATTCGATGTAGATCACGAGTTCATTACGGTAAGAGGTGCCCCGTTGAAAAGGTTGACATTTTAATTGGTGGTGACTGTAGATGGCGAACTCACCCACCGTTTTGTTCTGTGGCTACAGGAACCCATACAGAATGCCAATATAGTCTCATGACGTTTGGACTGCCCATTCATACTTTTCCCGTTGGCGGTGAGGGGGAATTAAAGACTGGAGAGTTTCAAAAGTGGATCAAGAAGCAATTAATGAAGGATGAAATTGTACGAAAATCCTTTGATTTTGACGCCACTGATCTACCGAGTAACAGAGATGTATTAATGGGTAAGGGAAAGCCCTTTCAACTTCATCCTGGTAATGTGAGACTTCGATACTTGTGTGAGATTCAATTGGATGCCTACAATGCTTCACGCAAGGGTGACAAGTCCGAGGTGGCCGCGCGGGTTGTACAACAATGTGGACGATTCTTGAAACGGGACGCTCATGGTTGGTGGACCGAGGTGAGTGAGGAGATTGCCAAGGACAAGGTCATCAAGGCTTTTCTCTCCATACGAGCCAATGAACAAGACGAGTCCCCCAGGAAAACGCCATTCCCACCTACCGTGTCGAGATCGGCCTTGAGTGTCACGAAACGAGATGCCAAGCGCGCACGAATGTTAGGTTGTGTATTTTAGATTTTAGATTTGGGATGGATAGAGACAACACCCAACACCCAGCAAAAGCAATGAACATATTATAATAGGCAAAGTTGTGGGAGCAACTCGTATGATAGACTTGGGTTTCTTGAAAGAGTTTTTGGTACTTTTATGAAACAGGATCAAATCTGTATTCTAGGCCACATTTCGCCACTTTTCGCTTTTTCACACGTAATGACTAGTTTCTTGCCGCCTTCAATCGTCCAAGTGCATCCATCCACATCAATCGAGCTATAGAGTGAAATGGAAAGTTTATCTTCCCCAGCATGCTTGATTTTGATGGAACGTGGCAAAAAGGAGATTTTGATTGATGGTTTATCCCAGGAACTGTTGTCGTCATTCATGACGGTGATTTCAAGTTCATCATCGTCTTGGGTCCAATGAAAGTTCTCTTCTACCGCTGCCTTGCCTTCGGTTCCAATGGTTGAAGGTTGCAATTGTCCCGATTTGCCAGTCACTTGATTGAGTTCTTGTTGCCAGGCCAGATTTTCTGCAATGGCTCGTTGCATCCACTCGGCACCCCGATCGGTATCAACCCCGGCCACAAATCCTACATTGGTCATGCGGGGCTTGGTTTGTACTCGTCCTATAAAAACGTCACCATAAAAGTTGGGTGGTGGATTATAACCACAAGCTTCGGCAATCGCCGATGCTCGAGCATTGTGTGGTAGTTTCTTCAACATGCCGACCTCATCCAAATAAATATAAACACCCTGGAACTGATTGGTATCGGCCGGATGCACCAAAGGAAAGGTTTCGACCGAGCCTTGAGCAGCCACTGCATTCATGGCAGCTGGAGAAATCTTGGTATCGGCAAGTTGTTTCAAGTCTCCCCCCGCAAAGTGTTTGGTAGCTTGATCTTTGAGTAACGAGGCGTCAATCGATTTCTTATCCGAAGCAAAATATGGCTTGACATAGTCTGGTATAGCGTCACCTGGAATCGATTGAGCTACCGATGCGGGCAAATACAGTGTCTGCAGAGGCTTGGAATCATCTTGTGGACAAAACACAAATGGAATACATCCATCGTCTTGACTAAAATCGAGTCCTCCCACCACGACCTGTTCCACCACCGACTTTTTATCCTTGCGACTGCCCTGGTGACGATCTTCTGGAGTCTCAATGACAACTCCTCGACTGCGGAGCCATTCTTCTCGCTCTTCTAGAGTCATATCGTCGTCGTCGTCGTCGTCGTCATTGTCATTGGTGGGTTTTGGTTCAGTACTATCAGGGACTGTCATGATGATTGCAAAATATCCAATGTGCTAACTGTAAATTATGGGCAAGAACTCGTGGTTGATGTGACGACAGATTTGAGATTTGGATTTCCTCGGGATTCTTTTTACTTTTTACTTTTTTACAGTTAACTAGTGGTCCGATGGGTCATTCGGGCGCAGTCAGTACGACTCATTCACGACCTATGGCCACGTTGCTGATCAAAGGTAGAACATGGTAGGGCCTCCTTTCTACACCCATTTCATTTCAAGTTGGCCCGAAACAACTCTCGAAACTCAATATTTTTGATCACTATACAGCTCAACGGAACCTATAGCTTACGTTCACCTATTCGACTTGCTCCCTCCTTCCCTATTTTTATAATGCTCGGCAAGTGCCAACCCAGATATCCCCCAGGGTCTGATCTTGCCCATCTTTTCCAGTCTGCAAATTTAGATTGGTAGAATCTTTCGCTCCTCCCGCCCACCAGTAGACCCGCTTGATTGGAGATTTGTTCTCAAAAAATCCATCCGTAGCCTTCATTGCCTCTAAGAGTTTGGATGTGTCGGTAGTGTTTTGGACACCCCAGGCAGTAATGTGCACTGGTCGGCCATTAAATGAATCCGAGAGGTCCATGATCACGCCAGTCACTTCTTCAACCTTTTTATCACAGAATTCCGTATCGGGATTACAAAAAACTCGGAGAGCCAGAATGTCGACATAGGACACATCGTCGGGAGTTACACAACTGGGCTTGCATGCATCAAAGAACTGGGTAAATTGATCCTTCACTTGTTCGGGAGATTTATATCCGACCGATGGACTGGCCACAAGGACTCCCATTTCTCGCATAGCCTCCACCTGAGCAATCCAACGAGTAGCACTATAAGCAAGCCATGTGTTCCCCGCCCAGGCATAGTCTTTCCCATGGGCCAGAGGTTCGTCCCACAAGTAGAAAGTGTCGCTATGAGTGATATTTGGCTGACACTTGGAAGGATCTTTGAAGCGACCCTCATTTTGGCCGTCGTTTGGAATACTCAACTGACAAAGGTCTCCTGGACCTCCCAGGCTCAGGCAGTGAAACGAATCATCATTGAGTGGATTCCACAAATAATTGCGACACTGGGTTTGATGTTCGCCGGTTGGAACGGTCCCACCGCATTTATTCATTATTACAGTAGTGGCATTCGTAGCATTCCCGAGCTCGGCCAGGGTTCCATTTTCGACTTTACCATCCATTAGCCCCTCTTCAAAATCAAAAAAGCAAAAGTTGGTGTCGGGCCCTCCCGGGTTTTCGTTGGCGCAATAGGAGTCTTGAACAGTTCGCGACGCTATGTTTTTCACCTTGTCCAGAGAGTTGTAATTGTCCAAGGCAAAGACATTCTGATTTGCGAAAGCATAGGTTGTTCCATTGGGAAATGTACAAGTGCCATTCACGGGTGGATATCCACTGAGACAGACTTCACAACCGTTGAAACTAAAGTTTTCCTCGGCGACAACGTAGCAGACTCCCCCTTGCTTCAAGTAGAATAAACACATCCCAACACTCACTGCAAAAGGAATAAGGGGAAGCAATCCATGCAGCAAGAATGTTAATATGCCGGTAATGGAACCTTCCAGGTACACGGATACATAGTTCAGAAAGAGGGAGGCCCCCTCAAAGCCCAAAACCATGAATGCACCATCCTTGTTCGATTGGTACAGCAACATCCAAGCAATGAGACAACCAAAATATGGATTCAGGAAGATCAAGAAACTCATCACACGCATGAGCATCCGTATATTCCATCCCAGACAACAGCAAATAAGTTTCATGCCAGTTGATCGGGCAATGGCATGCCCGAACTTATCCAAAGAGGTCCCCTCCTGTGCTTCCATGATGTTGGGGTAGATAGTCAGGACAATAGTGTGTAACAACATAGCCAGCTCGCTAGCTACCAGGGCAAAGAAGGGAAATGTAATGGTCATGGGTATCGGCCCCAGCACCATGGCATAGCCACAACAGAAACCGGCATTCATTAGAGATTGGACAGCGATGATTGTAGTACCAAAATCAAAACCCAATTTTGATGCCACCACCAACCAAATCAAAAGTAATGATTTGGGAGGTCGTTCGTACTCCAACTTGCGCTTCTTTTTCTTTTGTGCAGGTGTCGGCTTTTGAAAACTATTGTCGAAATTCGAAAAGTCTGAGCTCTTGGTGCGTCGCATGCCGGGTCGCCCCGAATCCTCGCGCCTCAAAGCGTCCACGCTCTTGGACCGAGGACCCACACTACGACGGTCAGGAGCTCTTCGCGATGCCATCCTCTCGAGTCGCTTGGTATCACTCGAAGAACGTTGAACTCCTGCTCGAGAAAACTGGCGAAACATTCCAGGTCTCTTTGCGTCACTAGACGACGAACGTTGAATGCCGGGTCGAGACCCTTCACGTTTCATTCCTGGGCGATTCGTATCACTGGAGGAACGTTCGATGCCTGGTCGAGACCATTGACGAAACATACTTGGTCGATCACTCGACTTTGTACGTTCAATGCCCGGTCGAGATCCCTGACGTTTCATCTCTGGTCGATTAGTATCACTGGATGTACGTTGGATGCCTGGTCGCGACAGCTGACGAAGTAGTCCAGGCCGCGATCCTTGTCGTTCCATTTCTGGTCGATTAGAAGCACTGGATGAACGAAGGATGCCTGGTCGAGACAACTGACGCAGTATTCCAGGTCGCGATCCCTGCCGTTCCATCTCTGGTCGCTTCGAGTCACTTGATGTCCTCTCAAGACCTGGTCGAGATCCCTGACGAAATATTCCCGGTCTATTCGTGTCGCTTGATGTGCGCTCAATGCCTGGTCGAGACAACTGTCGGAACATACCCGGTCGCGTTGCCTTACTCTCATCCTCCCGAGCTCGAGTCTCGAATTCTTCAGCGTCTTGGGACTTGCTCCGTCGAAGCCAGCGTCGACCTGATTTTGGATTGTCGGTTGATTCAGTCTCCGCCTCTGTCGATTTGGGGGCCTTACTAGCCTTTTCCTCTCCTGAACGATCGCCATTATCCGCTTGTTCTGGCGTCTCCTTCCGTTGAAACCAACGTCGAAAGGTCTTGCCTTGGCCTTGATCTTCTTCCCCAGCAAATGATACATGTAATCCCTTCTCCCCCCCCGAAGACGTGGTTCCTGCACTAGTGTCATTGAACCCCGAACTCTTTACAGTATCTGCAGATGTGTGACCAAATTTTGTTTCCAAGGCCCTCTTTCTTTCACGAGCAGTTGATGCTCTCTGTTCCCTACGACTAGGTGTATTATCGTCAAACACGTCCGCAATATCCATGGATCGTTCCATAGAGTTCTGGTTCGATGGAGCATCCTCCCTATCATCGTCCATACTCGAAGAAAACTCATCATTCAAACTAACAGATTCGGATGAGGAAGATTCATTGTGGTCCGAATCATCCTCGTAAAATTCAACATCATCGAAACTCGCAGCCATGGATTCTTCCAATCGTTGACGCTTCAATTCTTCTTTGAATCGTTTCTGCTCTTCCAGGTGAGCCTTGCGTTCCGCCTGGACCCGCTTTCGATCTGCCACTGCTGCTTCCCTTTTTGCTTTTTTCAAGTCTCTCTCTTGCTGTAACCTTGTTGCTTTGGCTTCTTTTTTGACTTGTTGAGCTTCTCGGACAGCTTGGAGGCGGGCCTCTTCCTGTAATGCCGCCTTTCGTTTCGCCAACTGAGCTTCTTGCTCGGCCTTGAGTCGAGCCAGTTCTAACGCAGCTGTCTGTTGTCGCGCCTGTTCCGCTTTTTCTTCTGCTTTTCGACGTGCTTCTTCCGCTTCTCTAGCCTTCTGTTGAGCCTTTTCTTCTGCCTCTTTGACTTGTCGTTTGGTCTGCATTCGAATCAATTGGAGACGACGATTTTCTTCCTTTTCGAATTTCTCTCGTCGCGCCTTTTCGACGAGTGCGGCCTGCTGTTGACGTGACTCCTCTTCTTGCTTGAGTCTTTCCAACATTGCTAGTCTCTCTTCTTCCAGTTGCCTCTCTTTTTCCACTAATTGTCGTTTTCGTTGTTCCAATTGTCTTGCTATTTCTTTCGCTTCTTGGACCTGCCGTGTCGTTTCCGACTGGAGCACGGACCTTCGAATAGTTTCTTCCTTTTCAAATGCCTCACGTCTCTCTTTTTCTTCCATGGCGGCCTTTTCTTTAAGTTCCTCTTCTTGTTTTTTCCGTTGTTGTTCCATAGCCTCTTTTTGTTGTTGGAGTTCCTTTTCCTTCTCTTCTAGCTGTTGCCTCTTTTCTTCCAACTTTCGACGTTCTTCTTCAAGTTGTTGTAGTAATGCTTTGCTTTCAGTGTCCTTTTTACTGTTGCTGTTGCTTTCATCATTAGTGTTCGAACTAGCCTGTGACCGTGTTTTCCGTCGTTGTTGCGAGTCCTCTTGTGGTGGTTGGCCGAAAGGCGTATCCATGGATTTGGATCGGACAGGACTTTTCGAGCGAGTATCTAGGGGAGTCGGACTAGAGGAACGACTCGTGTGCCGACCTTCTTTGTCACTTTTCGATTTGGATTTGGATTTTGACTTGGATTTGGAATGTTGTTTGTGGGAGGATCGATGATGTTTGCGCGATGAGGAGGATTTTTCGGTTGTAGCCGTGGATCGCTCCCCCCGTTGTAGTTTCTTATCCGATTCGTCGGAAGAATACGAATCGAGAATGACACCATACGAATCATTATCCTCGTCGTCCTCCTCGTCATTCGTTTCACCACCATAATACTCCTTGTGTCTTCGCTTGCTTTTGCTCCTACTCTTGTCCAATTCCACATCCACCTCTCGGTACTTGTGCAGTTTGTACTCGTCAGTATAAAAAGCATAAGGTTTACGGACTCCCCCTGTTGCCGTACCGTCCGAGGAACGTTTGGTTGGTTTACGATCGTAGGCCTTCCCCTGTGGCCGTTTGGTCGTACGCTCCGCGGTAAAGACATTGTAGTAATATATTTCCCCTGTGCGTTGATCAATGTTTTCCGTCCACATGGGAGGCAAATCGGCTTCTTCTGACAACGACGATGTCATGTTGTGTATAACGAATGATTCAATCACCACATTGACTTTTTGGTCGTTTGTGATTCTATCGTTTGTTGTAGGGTGTTGAAGAGACACACCAAGATGACAAGACCATGTCTCCTAGACAGCAAACGGTTTGGGTATGTTGTGCAATGCGAAGTGTTCAGAAATCATCACGCCAAGCCCATCGCCATTTTTCGCACGGTTCAATTGGGAAAAGGGGGTCACTCTGTTAATTTTCTCGAGGGAATGGGCCCCAAGGAGTTCAAGAGATCGGGCTTATTTGCTGAGGAACTGAACTGCCCCACTACTTCTCCGGGCACACAGTCATGGGTTCATTCCAAAAACATATACTACACACGTTTATAGTACTACGGAGAGGGTGTATGAACATTTTGGGTCATTCTGTGACGCCGTGATTATATGTGTGACTCGCCTGTCATCGCCTCCGACTCCGGGTTTCCACGCTCGACATTCTCGCAGATCGCACACGTGGTTTGGTTGGCACGCAGGTACAGGTACGATGTTTTCTACCGGTACCTGGTACAAGTACAAGGAGGAAATCGTGGGAATACATTTATGGATTACGTTGGTGAGAATTTCATGGGAAAGTTCGTTCCTCTTCTTGCGCCATCGGCAATTGAGCGGAATTCGTTGTCACAGCACAGTAGTAATAATAGTGTTGACAAGTGTATTACTAATTGCAACCCAGAAACCATGACACTGCGATTGTCATCCATCGGATCCAACTTTAGTCCCTCCTGCGGAAACCCTGTATTGGATCGATTGCTTCAAGATACTTCGTTGTCTTTCGAGCTCAAGTCAGATTGTGTGAGTGTAGTGTTTCCGCATGGTCGGTCAATGGGTTGTGGTTTGTGGTTTTCTGTCGTTATCGTCGTTTCTCACATTAACGATGCTACCATTTCTTTGTTTACTGCAATTACCGTTAGCTTTCAACACTTCAAGTCGTAGTCAAGAATCTGGTGGATCCCATCAAGTCGCAAGATGTCAAATATCGGACTTTGAAATTGGACAATGCCAAGTTACAAGCGAAACTTTGGAATGTACCCCACATAAGGACTGATCTATTGGAATCGACCTGTGGCTTTGTTGCAGTGGATGGTTCCATGATACTATTAGATCCACCATCGACATTTACGATTCAATCCATTTTGAAACCATTACTTGATTCTATTGGGTTGGCATTGAACCAATTGACCAATACCAACAATACTACATCTACGAATACTACAGCTGTTGCGACCCAGAATAAGAAACCCAAGTTACAATCGTCATCATCATCATTATCGGAATCCGAACCACAAAAGTTGTCCGAGAAACAAAAGGCCAAACGATTATTGGAAGAAAAACAACGCTTGGAAAAGGAACAGGCTCGTGTAGACCGACAACGTCAATTGGAACTTTTGAAACAAGACAAACTCACCCGAGAAACCGATCCCAATTGGAAACCAGGACTATCCGCCGCTTGTGCCAAATCTGGTACTACTATCTCCACCTTTCGAGATAAATATGGGGAAAATTAGAATGAGGGAGCGCCATCCATATTGGGTGACCACATCCGCCACCCACGAGGCGGAAATCAGACTCTTATTATACTCGAGAGATGACAACAGCAAGAAGGGAGCAAAAGTTTGTTTTTCTCTACAAAATATCCACTGATAGTTTTGTTTCATGTTTCATCCCTATTCTCTCATTGTTTATATTAGAAAAAGACAAAAATGGTCTTTTTGGCCAAGGGGTTTGTCGTACACGATCAGGAATCCTTGCTATCCCGTTAACCAAACGTTGATCCCGCTGGCCGTAGTGGTGGCGGTTGTGCTCGTCGTAGTGATGGATTCGATGATGATGATGATAATAAGAATAATAATAATGGCATAGTCCCGACTTCATCATCGACGCTATCTTGCATGATGGAGGATTTGGGACTCAATTCTACCGTGGGAGCCATGGGATTATTCCGATGTCGTCGTTGCTGTGGTGGTTGCTGATTTGCTCTATCGATCCAGCCATCCATATTGGTTGAACATGTCCGCGACCAACGCGATGGAATCTCACTTGCAAGAAAGAAAGAAGCAAAAACGTTTTGTAATCCTCTACCTAATAGTCGCTGATAGTTTTGTTTCATCTCTCTTCTCTTTCATTCATAGTTAGTAGTTTATATTAGTAAAAGACTAAAAAAATCGTCTTTTTGTAGCCCAGGGTTTGTCGTATAGGATCAAGAACGATTCTAGGAATCCTTGCGGTCCCGCAAACCAAAGCTTGACCCCACCGATAGTCATGATCCCGCTGGTGGTAGTGGTAGTGATGATGGATTCGATGATGGTGATAGTAATGGCATAGTCCCGACTTCATCATCGACATTATCTTGAACGGTGGAGGATTTGGGACTCAATTCTACCGCCGAAGCCATGGCATTATTCCTGTTTGACCCTTGTTGTATTGTTGTTGTGCTTGTTGTTGTTGGGTTGGTTGCGATTTGCTCGGCCGTTTCCAAGACTTTGGGACCATCCCATAATTGTCGAAGTTCGGAGCGTTGATATCCAAGAAAGCACATGGTTCCCAAGCAGGTGGGAACTAAATATAAGAGAGCGGGTTGTCCCATGTGGAACATGTAAACAGCGGTATTGGCCATGGCGAGACCAATCGCATATGCCACGACCAATGGTACAAAGTACGTCCCAATACCATTGACATCACGATCGCCACTCACAAGGGCGACCAATCGTTTGGCAGCATCAAGCCGTGC
The DNA here is from genome assembly GCA_019593585.1 of Nitzschia palea. NCBI lineage: Eukaryota > Bacillariophyta > Bacillariophyceae > Bacillariales > Bacillariaceae > Nitzschia > Nitzschia palea. The sequence continues at coordinate 52,584 of SWEM01000139.1, read as the reverse complement.
CGCAAAACTCAACAAGAGTCCTGGCACTATAAAAATAAAAGTTAGTGGGGATATAGGTAAAAGAGAGCTGATGGTGAGAATGTATCCATCATTCTTCGTGGCAGGACTACCCGTATCTTTGGTACTTACAAACAATATCTCCCAAGCCCAACAAACTGGATCCTCCCTCGTAGTCAAACAAGCGGGGTATTGTCAACAACATGGGGAGTGGATCCCCTCCTTGACAATTGGGATCATGGGGGTATTTTTCACACCACAATTCATCAGCAACCGGAGGACCACCCGAAGTTGCCACGGTAATCATGATGGATTTACCACCAAAAAAGTAGGGTGTTAAAAAGACAAAAAAGATATCATAGAGGAATGCCACGATTAACAAGACGGCCGCGACTTGAATGGTATTGAGTTGTATAATCCCCAAAAAGAGAATGCACATGCACGTCCCAAAGATGTTTTGAGTGATCCAAAAAAAGGCATTGGATGGATGAGGAATGGTAAAGGCCATGTAAAGCCATAGGAATCCCCAAGTGTATCCTACTGCCATGGCCAAGACATCCGAGGTAGCAAGACTAGGAATACAAGGATCTTGGCCACGGGCTTTGTACATCCATTGATTGGGGATATGTAATCTGGCCAACAATCGGACGGCCAGGGGTGTCAAGAGAACTTGAATGACCGCATTGCTGCAACCAAAGGCATAGAAGACTTTGACCATGGCATAAATCTAAAATTTGCGAATGAAGGAAGCGAGAACGAAGGTTAGTAGAAGCAAGAGCAAGGCATGGTTTGCACCAGGGCAAGATACAAGGAGAGAAACATATATTGTCATGGATATGCATGATTCCTCACGTACCTTGAAATAAAAGAGAATAAAGAGACTGGAGGAGGCCATGACAATAAAGCCAAGTGCATGAATGGGTTGCAACTCCAACGTTTCTTCTTGAAGTGGTGATCTATGGGGGAGTACGGGTGATGTTCGACTACTTGCCGAAGAGGAGGATGATCGTTGGGGTGATAGTCGTGCGGTTTGAAGTTTGTGTCGAATGGCCGCATGGGTATCCGAGGCGGATAAGTACGATGCCAATGCCGCCACACAAACCCCCAAGCCCCAAATGAGGATTCCCGACATGTTATATTCGAATTTCCAACGAGTTGCCACTGTTCCATAGACGGTTCGGGTTTGTAGTAGATCCAACAGTTCTTGACCCTGTTGCATCGTTAGAAAGAGTGAGGGTATCTGAATCGTGACATTATTGAGTTGGTTGTCAGGATATAGATATAGATGGAGATCCCAAGCACAACAGGCTTGGTGGGTAGTCTGAGTGGTAGTGGTACTGGTAGTGCCCGTGAGATAACAGCGATTGGATTCGCAATGGGAGAGTTCATCTCCACTATACAAGCGACACAAATTGTCATTGGTAGTACCACTCAAGAGCGGGTCGTTTTGGTCGGCATTGTAGGGCAATGGATCAAAGGAGAGATCCGCGGTAGGAATTTGAGCTTGACCTCTGGAACAATCATAATCTTGGTATTGCGTCGGCCAAATGACATCGTCCAAAGAAGCTTGGTCACTATCGGTAGCGGAAGTAGTGTTGAGGGAATAACGCGATTGCAGTGTGTTGTAGATAATGACCGCCGCGGCTCCCCCTTGTTGTGCCACCCAAGCCTTGTGTTGGTAGGAACAATTCCCTCGTGGAATGACAAGAATCGTGTTTTGCCACGATTCCTGTAGTGTCGAGTCATCATCACACAACAAGGAATTGACATGCTGTAGTTTCCAAATCTGTGGTGATGGCGAGTCTTTGCTATTTCTACTACCAACACCAACAGCACTGGCAGACGTAGAAGCCATAGGAGGCGAAGGTCCAAAAAAGGCTTGAGAGGCCAACCAGGACTGATAGGGAGTAGAGGCTGATGGTGAATCATAGAGTTCGACGATACCACGAGGAAGCACTGCCAAACTCGAAATGGGCAACAATGCCAACAAGAAGAAAGAGAAGAACCGTCGTCGATCCATGGTTCTGTCAATTGTCAATTGGCAACTGTTACAATAAAAGAAGTACCACTACAACAACGAATTACGGTACCGTATCTTTGGTAGTACTAACGTTAGTCGTACTGTACCTGGTACCAGATAATGGACAGTCGTGGCAGCAAGAGACGATGCACTACCGGTAGGGCCCACTGCCGCCATGGTCGTGCTTGGCGCACCTCGCACCTGCCGATTGTTCCTTCGTTCTTGCGACTTGCTACTAGGGCATCCAAGGTTGTGTTAGTACTACAGTAATGTCAGAGGGTACACAGCAGACTCTGTACGCACGGGCAGACTCCTTCGACCAAATGTTTCAGATTAGCTACTGTCAGTTCAAGCACAGGGCATTTCTCTACCGGTACTTGTACCGTCAATGCAAGTGCCGACATCTTGGAACAAGCCTACAAGTCACACTACCGGTACTGTAATTGTAATACCGCAGGTACAACTTGTCCATGTCAAAGCATGCCACCGGTACTTGTACCACGTTCTAACTTGATATCTACAAGGTTGCCAGTTTTGGCATTACTACCGGTACTACTGTCCATACTGCCGGTATCATGGTCACCACTCTGGACCGTATTTTTCCTACCGAGCCTAGTTGACAGCTTTTTGCCAATTCCTACCATTATGAGTTTGAGGACGAATGATGGTAGTCTCCTCCCCTCTCGTCGCCACCGTTCTCCTTCTCCATCCTTGCTACCGCTACCGCTGCTTGCAACGTCGACGGCATCCAAAATTGACCTGGACATTGACGTGGATGCACCCGAAGAACTGTATTCCAATGTATTTGATGTCACTCCGGATGATGATTCTCGATTTTCCCTTCCCGAGGAGCACGTTACTTTGTTTGATGAAGCACTCAAATATTTTCCCATGGTTCTTCCCGTCTTGGCCTATTTGGCCTATGATCCCACGGCCGAACTCTTTGCGACCATTCTAGATGGACTCTCGCAAAACAAATGGGTGGTAGTGGATGGAGGTGCCTATCAAGCCAAAATTATTGCACCCGCCATTAATGGAGTGGTCGTACCTGCCATTTCGATTCTCTTTGCCAATTTGATTGCTACTACCATTAATACCTTGCGACAGCGTCAATTGGATATTCGAACCTGTCTCAATATGGAAGCGGGACAATTACGAATAGTACAAAGTTTGTTGGATAGTTTTCCCAACCATCACGACACTTTTTCCTGTCGACGTTATCTCACGCAATACACGACTCGACTGATTGCCGAAAGTCAACCCACCATGACGGTCGAGTCACTGGATTATTCTCTTGACACTGAACTCAATGGGGTCTTGGTCGAACTCAACAAGTGGGCATCGGCCGGGAGTGCTACAACAACTACCAGTAGTTCAAGTACTGCTTCATCACCACCACCGCCACCGCCGCCGCCATTATTACTGGGCAATGCCTATACATCCGTTTCCAGCTTGTATGAAGAACGAGCCAAGCGCATTGCGGCCTTGAGAAGTTTGTTTCCTCCTCTACATTTTATTATTCTCAGTGCCCTGGCCATTTCTATTTGTATTGCCTTTTTATTGGAAACGAAACAAGATATTTTGGTCTTTTTGAATGCCATTCAATTACGAGTCTTGTGGACCATGTTGGTTGGGACCTTTACCGCCCTGGGGATTGTCTGTTATGATTTGGGCAATCCCTTTCGAGGATCCTATCAAATTACCAAGAGTGTTCATCAACTCTATACCATTCGCATGACGTTACGAGCCAGTCTAGTACAATTACAACAACAACAACAAGAACAGCAACCCGCGGAACCGGTAGTTTCCAAAGACACCTACACTCCCACTCTCAATCAACAACCAGCACAACAGCAGCAGGATCCTTCCAATACCATTCCACTCTCCCAATCTCAATGACAATGAGTACAGTAGTAGTATTTTCCAGTCAGGTATACCAGTAGGTCAAGGGTTCCTTTTTTGTTTTTAAAATCTTTGTATGGTAGTGGGCGTGTGGGAGTAAACAGCATGCATTTCATCCTCTTTCGTAGTCGCTCAATCTGCCTGCTTCCCGGTATTTGTATTTGTTCTGGGAGAGTCACTTTTTGCTTCCTACAAGTGTGGGGGTAATGGTGGTAGTACTAACTGTAAAGTGGTACCAGGTACCAGGTACGTTGCTTGTAGAGCGGGTACTTGTAGCTGGTAGTTGTAATCCAAGTTGTCGAACGATACCGGGAAAAATGAACGTTACAAGGAAGTTACAATACGTCGGATTCCCCATAATAAATGCTTCCATGTAGGGCAATTCGACAACGGGATTACCGGTACCTGGACTGAAGGATGACACGACCTGTCATCGCTTTTAAACCGCTAGTTAATGGATATGAAGGCTATTTTTGTCGACGGATAAGGCCCATTCCATATCTCGGGATCGTGGGTCGTTCGAACTCTCGCATCATCGTTACAAGTAGTGGTGCGTGCAAACGATCGTGGGGGATGGAGACTGTCCAAAAATCGGAATCCCTCTCCGCCCAACGGGACCTTCGGCTGTTTCTGGTTTCTCGCATTCTCGCGTTTCCCAACGTTTTCAGTCTTGAGGCACACCTTTTTTTTTCCTAGCGGCAACCGTGTTCTTGCATCATCACCTGACTGCCGTTTTGGATAGAGAGCGATTGGAATAGAGGAGTGAGACGTTACTGTTAGTTGGATTAGCTTGTCAGCAATCCGCGATATACAAAATTGTTTCGACGAGTCAAAGGGAAACAACTACAACAACAGCAACATGCACCCCCGCAGCAGTATGGGCCCCTTGTCCCCCATGGGTCATCCATTAAGTCCCACTCCATCCTTGTCGTTGTCATCGACGTCCCCATCGTTACTAAAGAGTCGACGCCGATCCACAACATCATCATCTCGTCGTGTTGGAAGTATTTCTACCAGTCGTGGCAAGGCATTGTTACTACAATGCGCTGTATGTCTGGAATCCCAGGATCCTCGGGCCTTTGCCCGACCGCAACGAGCCAAGGAGCAGGGTGCGACTTGTCGAACCTGTGTCTGGAAAACATTGTCACAAAGCAACTCGCAATCATGTCAAGAGGGATCACCAGGATTGACCAGTTCGTCCTCCTCCCTTTCTTCCTACTCGGAATGTCCCACGAGTTGCAGTGTCGTCAATCCAGCCATGTTGTCGTCTCCAGTCCGTCGAACCAATAGTCGTAGTGAAGGAGAAGGTGACGACGACGAACAATCCTTTCCTGTATCTCTCGAAGCACTAGTGGAATCATGAGACGAGACGAGAAAAGACTGCCGGTAGAGACAGGACTTGACTGCACTGGACTGTTCCATGCCATCACATCACGAAAGGAAAATCTCCGGTGGACTTGTGCGCGCAACCCAAAGTCAAGAAATCCAATGGGCTGTCCGTGAAACAAGTCACTGGTGCATCGAGTCGTTTCGTTGCACAAGGGACGAACGGTTTGCAAATGAAGCCATCCATCAAAAACGTCCGTCCAACACGCAATCACCATGCTACGGTAACATATATAGATAAACCTTAAACAGATAGAGGATTGAAAATCATTGGTACTCAAAAGTGTGTAGTCTAAAGGTACCTGTGAAGGACTACCAGCAATAAAAAGGGAGTAGTTGACATTTCAATTGCATGGGGCCAGTCCAATGGAATGAAAAGGAATCATCATCTGTGCTAGAGTGTCTCCTTCTCGTATTCTGCAGTATTACAAATCCACATCCCATTAGGTGTTGATGGACAGGGAACTATAGTAAAATAGCAAATACATATCTACTTCACGCGGATATCCAGAAACTGTGCTAGGTGGGCAAAGGATGAATCCAAGGCTGATGGGAGAGGGAACTATTATCTGCGAGAAGATTATCTCACGACATTGACATTTGAGCGCATGCAGGTGACTTTACGCAATCCTATGACAATGAATACAACTACCGTGATCGACCATTACCAAGAATTTTTCAAGTACTACTAGTAAATGCTAACATGGATCAACTTTTTGTCGGCTTTTCATGGCTTTCCAAACAATGAACCGAACAACAACATGGCATTCCTCGAAAATGAATCCAATACTAGGCGACCCGATGAGTTCATTAGCATGTGCTTCACACACCAACAGTGCCCTCCAAAACACACTCTCTCAACTCGGTACAAAGTTGGGATTGGCCAATCGAATTTCTTCTGGCATGTTTCGTACCCAACACCCGAGATCTTCGACAAAGTCTTGACACTTCACTACATCATATTCATAGGTAGTCACGGGAGCAAAATCATAGACGGTTTCACCCACCAGTGGTCCCCCTCCTCCTCCATTGCCTGTTGCTGCCGTGGCTGCTGCTTCGGCCTTGGCTGTTTCGGAAGCATGTTCTCGCCACATGCGTTCCATTTCCTTTTGACGATCATTTTCATTGCGAATGGTTCGAATATTCACATGAATGGTCGGTGATCCCTCTTGCGGGACAAAGGTAGGATTATCAGTCATGTGTGGTTGCTCATGTTTACTTTCCACAAAATGATAGGCTTGACAATTTGTTACCCATTTACAATTGATACAAATACAGTGTAGAGATGTCGATGTCGACGTCGACAAAGACCTTGGGGGCCGTGGCAGTCTTGTTCTTGCCAGAGAGAACGCTGTCGGTCGTGACTGTACCACCCAAGACCTAGAAATACCAAAGGAAATTACCAACGTCAAGAGATTGTACCATATCAAGATCCCAAGCCATGTTGGGAGAAATGTCAACCCTTGTTTCCTCATGGTCTTCTTCACAATATTAGGTACTGTAGCTCTCAATTTCAATTTCAACTGATGATTGCGTTCGGAACGACTCAACGGAATAAGTGCTACGTCAGCAAAAATCTTTGTCATCAATTGTGCCTACCTAAGTCCCTAATAAGTTGAGTTGTTTGCCTTGTTGTCTACTAACGAACGTTAGTACTATCCACAAATACTGGCAATGGATCTTGTCTTTCGTGTGTGAATATTCATGTGTACAACCAAGGTATATTGCTAGAAGATGCTAGTGACCTGGTGCCATCGTCACAATTGTTGGTCGTGGGTAGCATATTCTTTGTCCGTAGAGTCAGCACTAGAGCTTCGAGCTTGTCTCACGCCTCTTTTTCCATTGACCAAGATTCTATTCGAAAAGTCTTCCTAGACATGGTACAATAAATCGTTCATGTGTCGCTCAGTTCACCGAAATGGAAATCGTTTCTCTCCCTCTACCAAATCTAAAAGTTCCACTCTCCACCACAAGCGGACATCTCCCGGTATATCAAAGATATCGGATCCAAAACGACCGTACCCTAGAGCACTAGGAATATCGAGTTCCCGTACCTCTCCCTTACACATGCCACCGAGTCCAATCTCGACTCCGGAAATGGCTTTACCTTCCCCGAGTCGAAAGGTAACGGGTTGTCCACCTCGCTGGATTGTCGAATCGTAAATGGGACCACCAGGAGATGCCACTCGACCTTCATATACAATCGTTACTACATCGCCTCGGCGTGCTTGGACGGTACAATTACTGGCCTTGCGTATTGTTTTAACAACAAGACCCGTACCTTTTGCCGATAGTAGAGGAGGTCCTTCTTCTGTGGGACGTGGTATTTGGGCCTCGTCCACAAGTTGTTGCAGGGCAACATCGGCCGTTGTTGTTGTAGTCCCATCCAATTCCACCGATGCATCATAAAACTGAATAGCATAGGGATAGGGACCTCGTTGCAATCGTTCCACTAAATTTTTTGCCAAAGTTTGACCAAGGACAATCATTCCAGGAACAACTCCTCCCATGCTGGCAATTCCATTGGGAGAAACCAATTTTACCACTGGGTAGGATATGCGATCTTGGCCCAACCGAACATCTTCCAATTGAACCCCCAATTTCATATCTGCAGATTCCAAAACTACTGTTTTGATTCCCTTGGGTAGTGGTTGTAATAATAATGATGAAGCAAACACGGGGCCTGCTGGCAGAAGGGTAATGCCGGTTGTTGCAACAACTATTGGCATTGCCTTGGTCAAGACATGGCGTCGACTGGACAGTGTTTCTTGTTGCAATATTGTACTACCGGTGGAGGGTGCCGGAAGATACAGGGCAGATACGGCGCCCATGGACAGGAAAACTACCAAAAATGCCTGCATCTCGTATATGTGTGATGCAACGATGCAACAGAAAAAGAGATCAGATCACAACAATCAACAGTCTTTCTCAAGTTGACCGTTGGTTGGCTCGGAACGACGGACAGATTGGGGATGGAAGATGGGACACGGGCACATGTGACAGTACTAGCAGGCAATCGTCGAGTCACGTTGACAGCAAATCATCATGGCAGAGTTTTAAATTCTAGGATCTCTCAACCACAACAATGCGTCAATGTCCGTAATAAGTGCATTTTGAGATGGCAATGCGCTCACTCTCAGGAGGTAACTCGGTGTCCTAAAATAACTCGATATGACCATAGATCCTTGCCCTGTAATTTTTGCGCCGCGAAATATGATACTCCAAAGGATTGCGTAGTTCCTCTAACGACTCGTTTGGACGCATTCTGTATCTGACGAAACAGTGAAAGGGATCACAACAATCCACCTCGAAAAAATGTCTAGAATGAAAAAAAGATAACTTGTGCTTGTGTATGCATATGAAAACTATGGCACCGAATTTATCGACCACTTACAGTTAATAGCAGGTTGTCTCTTCTGGAACGGGTAGCAGATGAGAACGATCAGCATTGTCACTCGAACCTATGTCATGGCCCACTGGTTGCGCGAGACGTCCAACGTCTTTGGCTTGAATATTCTTTTCCTCGGCTTGCTGAATTGCACTGTGTACATCGTCTTTATAGTCATGTCTAACAGCTGGAAGCAAGATTGGGAGGGTTTCGTGGTAAAAGACTTCACGTCGAATACATTCTTCTCTCATTTTGTTGTACTTGGGATTTTCTGCGCGTTTCTGTTGCTGTTGTCCCCATAACTTTCCTCGATTCAATATTTCAGCCGTTCGAGGCTGTCGCAAACTATTGTAAAGAGTCAGGGCAGACGCAATATGCTCGAGAGAAAATCCAACGTCTGAAGTTGTTGTTGAGTTTCTCTTCGTACAAAAATGTTGAAACAATAGAGCCAAAGTGCCCGCATCCTCCAAACCTTGTTGAGCTCCTTGTCCCAAATATGGCACTGGTGGATGTGCACTATCCCCGACGAGCACAACACGACCAAACACGAACGAGTCCAACTGTGGCTCCAGCGTCGAAAATCCAATCTTGAGTGCTTTGTCAACATGACGAAGCGGTTCGATAAATTTTTCATCCCACCCATCCTGAACGAGTTGATCGGCAAGCTTGTTGCACTCTTCTTGCTCTACTGAGTGTGTCAGTCCGCCCCAAGAAAAATCTATAGGATCAATACTTCCCTCCTTGATTGCTGCAAGAACATTGGTTGGAAAATGAAATCTGAAAGCATTGTTCGTGTTCCCCGGTAGGATAAAACGCTCCATGACAGTGAGTCGTCTCACTGGAGGGTAAACAAAGTCCCCGTTCGTGTCGTGCTACGGATGATGTCCCCATTAAACATGTGGTTCCAGTATGTGTCAATCTGTATGTCCCTCCTGATACCAGTGTTCGTACTTGGGATTTGGATCCGTCGGCAGCCAGTAAGAGTCGGGTGGTCCGAACGGTACCGTCCGTAAATTGCAAGCGAACCAATGTATTATTGGGAGACTCGCCCGTTGTTTGTTCTACTGTTTCCAGCCGCTTATTGAAATGGATTTTCATACCAGCATCCACAGCTGCTTGATATAAAATCTTTTGAAGCTTCCAACGACGAAGTCCAATGGGTTGCAAATCATCAGCGTCCTCTGTTTGGCCATCTGGTCCCACTAACTTGGTTTCGTCCGCAGTGGCAACTTCTGTACCATCGTGACGCTAATAAAAAGTTAGAAGAGTAGAAAGAGAAAAAATGTAAGTAAAGTTTGGGATATATATTCTAGTTGAACGCCAACTTCTCTGACAATGTATTTAATGCACGCACCTCATATCGTCGCAATAGGTAGGGATATCCAGCTGCTTGAATATCTTTGAGGAGTTGGGGCGAGATATCACGAATAACTCGCAATCCATTGGGATACATTCCCATGCCAGCTCCGACATCATCATGAAAGGCAGCAGCTTGTTCATACAATTCGACTTTGACTCCACAATGCTTCTCTAGGGCCAGCGCAAGAACCAAACCAACAATACCAGCACCAATTATTAGGATTGGAGCAACATCATCATTGTCATTGGAGGTTTTAGGCAGATCTTCCACCTTCTCCTCCTCCTCCTGATTTTCAAACTCCTTGTTCTCCCGGCGCGAGAACAAGTCCCTGGTCCGTTTTATGAGTGAATGGACCATCAACAAAATGCGTTAGGCTAGAATGTAGGTATGGAACAAGGAGCTGTTTGTTGCAAAAAGATACTTGTTAGGTAACTCGATTAGTGGCGTGAAATGTCCGAAATGTTCGGCAATTTATACTCCTGTACGTCAGTGAATTGTTCAAAGTTGTGGGTTGCGAAACTAAAAAGCGTGAGTGCATTTGTTGATGAGCAGTTGAGAGTGACACCCCGACAGGTGCCAGCACGGAACTTTGAACAGAATGCGAAGTGGAAGTGAGAAGTGCGATATATTTATCTATTTTCGTAGAAGAGCGTCCAGGCGAGTTCGGGTTCACATTCCAGCTCAACTGTAAAACGATTTTGCTCGCCAATCACTGTTTCGGTCGGAGTAGTCAGTCCAAACTACCCGTAGTTCCAATAGTACTGAAGCAATCCATCTATCAATCGTACAAAAGTATCCAATAGTCGAGAAGGCATTCAAGTCATAGTCAAGAAGCTCCAATTGAGTTGTTTGTATCCTTTCCCAGTTGCAAGAAAATGCAAGTCCATTCCTTTTTGCACGGGCAGGCTGTGCTTTGAAGTTGATCCCCCCATATTTCAGATAGTGATATCATCTGTGTGTAAAATGCAGGTGTTGCCAATCTCTATTAGATGGTTGGATGCTAAACAACTCCGAATTACTGGTAGTTAATGCATAGTCACAGTCAATCCAATGTTCAAGCCTCGAATGACGTCACTGGTCCTGGACGGTGCGCCCACCACTTTTCACAGATATCACATACTGTTACGGCTACCATTTATCGTACTAACATCTTATCTCACAAAGCAACTTTAAGAAGAAAACAGTTCTAAACTGTAAACATGAAGGTCGGCACCTCTTTATTTGTAATATTGTCCATGGTAATACCAACAACGCTCGATGGACTTTCATCACCTCTCGGCAATTCCAATACTGGCAATCAAGGAACGACAGATACCGATATTTTGGCTCGACGATCCTTTTTGGCATCCGGCCTCGTGGTTGGAATCATGGGTATCGTTGTCGTCCCCCGTCCTTCCCAGGCAGTAGGTGCCGACTTGAAATTTACCACCACACCCTCGGGATTACAGTGGGCCGATGCCAAACTGGGAACAGGATCACCCTTACAACTAGGAAATGCCGCCACGGTCGATTACGTCTTGTCGACCACGGGGGCACGGTATGGGACCAAGATTTTTGCCACGAGTGATCAAGATTTACCCTATCGATGGATCTTGGGTGATGGTAGTACCATTACAGGAATGGAACAAGCCATATTGGGTGCCGAAGGAATTCCCCCCATGTTACCAGGAGGGATTCGTCGCGTTGTCATTCCCCAAGCCTTCGGCTATGAAAAATTAGCCGCTACTGGAGGACGAGACTTGTGTGTCCAAGATGGTCGTCCCGGTCCCATTCCACCACCCAATCAAGCCTTTGAAGAATATCAACGATTCAAGAATATTTATTGCAATCCCGAACGACAATATCAACCAGATATTGTCATGGACATTAAACTCTATGGCGCTCGGAGTCAACGATAGCTAGCCGAGGTAGTTGGCTAGTATATTATTAAAAGGAACCGGTAAAGCTATACTTTGATGATGCTACAATAGTGTATTCCACATTACTTTCTTTACTGCTGCTTCTTACAGTTAATAACATCAAGGATTCACTGGAGCAATGTGTGTTTGATAATCTTCATAGGCATCATTGACAACATCCCACAATAGTTTACAAAGAAATAGTTGAGCATCATTGAAATCTCGGGGTAACTTGTCGGGATGGAGAAAGAATCGGACCTTGCGTACGGCCTTTTTTAATTTGGCAGGATCCCAGGCGGACTGGGTCACCAATTCGGTCCACGCAATGGGCGTCCAACCTTGAAAGTAGGAATGGGGTGTAAGACCCAACGCGGGAGGATAAATATAGTGAATCTGACATAGTAACTGTGGAATTGGTTTGAGAACTTGATACGTAGGAGGAAGTAGGGCCCACTGCACAAGAATGTCGCGTTTCAATGTTGTAATGACGTGTTGAGGAGTCTCGACCGCAGATGGAGTAGTACTAGTCGGAGATTCTGGTGGAGGAGGATTTTGCGCAATCATGTTTCGATATTTGGCATCCGATCCAGTGGGGTTGTGCGATGGCATGGAAGGCACATTATTGGGTGTTGCTGCAGCAGCAGAAGGAGGACCGTCTGCCGGAAAGGGGGATGGACTACCATTGGCTGGGGTTGTAGAGGTGGGTGGTGGTCGTTTGGGAAGATTGGGTATGTTGAGTCCCGAGGTGCTTTGATTATTGCCTTTGCTAGGAGGGGATGGTTGTGGTTGGGGTTCTTGCATTGGTATCGTGATTGGAATGGATGGAGAGTTGGGTTCAAGACCGACATGGGTGGTTCGCAATGATGATTCGGGTGATGCAGACGGAGCGGGCGACGACGACGACGGTGGTTTGGGCGGCCGTGAGGATTGGTGGGAAAAGGCCGACGCTGCCGATTCTGCTGCAGCTTTGCGGAGCATTTCTTCTTGCAGTGCCTTTTCTCTTTGTAGTGCGGCTTCTTTGGCCGCTTGAATTTTTAAATCTTGCTTGCGTTGTTCATAGTCCAAGAATCTTCGTCGTTCTTCCTCTTTGACTCTCTTTTGCTCTTCGGCTGCCTTTCGACGTTGCTCCAGAACCTCTTGACGACGTTTCTCCATGAGAGCCTTTTTTTGCAATTCCAAGGGTGCCAAATGAGAATCAGGTGGATTGTTTGTTGTTGTTGTTGTCAGTGGTTGTTGTTGTGACTGTTGTGACTGTTGTGATTGTGAATTGGTTGATTGTCCTTGATTGGTAGCAGATATTGTTGTTGTGTCATGGTTGCCATTCTTGTCGATAGATTCTCTACTAATTTCTGTATTGTATTTTCCTTGTTGTTGCTCTTGTTCGACTTGGTGGATCATATGGAGGTATTCTTGTCGTTTGGTTTGTAGAGTTTCAATCTCTGCTTGCAGCGACTTGAAATGCTGAATTGCATGGTCCTGCAGTGCTGCCATTGTTGAAAAGTAGACATTGGAAAATTCGACATCATTGGGCGATTCCAAGTGATCCAAACAACTTTGCAACAAGCTAGATAACTTGGCCATGGTGGGAGGTTGTTGTTGTTGTTGTTGTGCAGGATGATGGACCGTTGTCATTATTTTTTCTCTGGTTGTGGTGGTCGTCGTCGTCGTTGTGACCGTCAAATGGTGGGACGTTGGATGATGTTGCCGTCTGGACGCCAATCGATCGAATTCCATACGTGCAAAGAAGGAGAGGTATATCAAAGTTTGGAATCAGCGGTCCAGCAGACGGAGTCACGTGACCATCTGCAACTGGCATGTGCCAGGCATATCCTGTCGAAGGAAAGTATATGTGTGGATTCCATATGTCTAACCTTGATGCCTCGTGGACCCCGGATATGAAAAAAGAGATGGCAAGCCGGCATCCCGTGGCCAAGGGACTCAAGGTTTATGTGCTTAAGTTCCGTTGGATAGAACTTTCGGCGGGAGACAAATCCAAGCACGTGCCCGTTCTCCCAAACGTGTTGAAACTCGCGGCCGAGAAGAATCTACAACCCGTGGTCACGTTTTCAACGTTTTGTGTTGATTGTGTTCCTGTACCACTTCTATCTCCCTGCAACTGATCTGGGATGATTCACACAATCTGTCGAACAAACGTGACAAAGAATGAGCTCATTTCGGGTAACTTTGCTGGAGTCCTCCATCATCCTTGCCTTGCTGTCAGTGGGATACCGAGGTGCCATCTTGTTTGGTCGAAAGTGTTCTAGTGTCCTGCCTGTGAGACCCACTTTCCAAACTGTAGAGTTTGATGTTTTTGAATTCTTTGAGCCGCCACTCTTGGCAGAGCGCATACAGCGAAAGGAACGATTACAACTCCAACAGTTTGCCGTCCGCACCTCCCTCGCCGAGGATCTGCATGCCATTCTTGCCGAAGCACTACTTCATCCGGCACTCTTGGCTCATCCCGATCCACGACATATTGTGATTCTCACCAATTCCACATTTGAGAACCGTTCGCATTCTTACATGGATCAAGTCTCTCGGCACAAGTCTGTGGACAAGGTCAGAATACTGCAAATTGAAGAGCTGCGGCAGACATTGGAGAGAAAAGCCTCACATCTGAACGATGGTCACTTGACTCGTTTCGGAAAGCCTTCCCGGAACGGGACTAACAGTAACGGCCTTCCATGGACCTTGGAGGATGACGGCAATGGTGACGGCGAAATTCCTGTCAGCATTCTTTTTGTAGATTCAACTGTTGACCTTTCACCTGCAGATTTGGCGGTTCAGATTCACAACAGTCAACATGGCTTCCAGTTCTCTGCCGATTTCACCATGATTCTCGAATTGTTGAATCGTTCACTCATTCCAGACTGGATCGAAGCGCTTTCCAACTGGGACGCCGTGTCAGACGTCACGATTCGCCTGCCACTGCCACCACCACGCCGAAACCAGTTACGGAATTACCTCGTGGCTTTTCAAGATGGTCAATTAGAGGCCTTTTGGCATCGCAATGAAGCCGAATGGAATCGAAAGTTACTTGACAAGTTACACGACCCACAAGAATCGTCGTTCGTGCTGGATAGTACACTCCTGTCCAAATTCGAATATCCTTCCAAACACAGCGAAGTTGAATTTTGCAGAAATCACGTCACCCACAAACTCTGCCAATCAGGCGGGAGTGGCTTTGATCCATTCAAACCAAACGTACCAGTCGATTTACTTGACGTCCAACGCTCACAACAAGGCGATCACTCGGGACGGGGAGTCTTTACCACTGTGGATATTGCTGCCAAATCCTACATTGGTATAGATGCAGCACTCGTACGTCTGCCCTGGACCTCGACCGCTCTACTCCTAGAGTTTACCGAAACAGGTCATCCAATCTACGCATGGGCGCACGAAGACCTGGAAGCTTATTTTGATGGATATGGATTTGTTCGAGAACCTTGGGTAAGTTATGGAATGGATGATATAATCATCCTGGCTTGGCCGTTCTATGCTGTATCGTTCTCATTTCTCATCTTGTTCAACAGGGCATGATGCAGTATGACGTTGACGCGACCAAGTTGACATTTGTCAACCATGGATGCAAGGGTTCCAACAATGTTGGACCTGTTTCACCCTATCATGAAACGAATTTACAATTACCTAACTTGGAGGACGAAGGCTCGCTTTGGATCAAGATTCCAAAGGAATATCTCGCAGCAACGCGCGATGATCAACTTTACTTTCCTATTCGCAACCCAGGCGATCTTTTATCAACAGAATCCAACCAGATCATTGCAGCTGGTCAAGAGATTTTGGACAATTACTTGACTTTTGCTGGGACTGACGGCATCCAATTCTGGAAGTATGTCGAATCGCTGCAACAAGAATGTTCTGGAGTTGCTGGTTTTATTGAAGCATGGGAAACAAGATATAGAGAGGACAACAACCATGTACCTATGCAACAACAACAACAACAACAGAACTTGACGGCACCTCTAGCTCCTTCTTCTTGCGAGAGACAAGAGCACACCTGTCTATTGGAATAGTCGCCAGGACCCTGTATGGGAATCTTGGTACCAGTTTTCGTACTGCACCAGATACCCTACCATGACACATGATACTTCTCGTTTACATGTACCGTCTCCTCAGTATCCCTGCCAGGCCTGCCGGGTCCCTATAGTGCAGCCGAAAGAAATGACAGTGAAATGCGCAGTGTTTCGCTCTGCCATCTATGCTTGCATATCGATCTGTGGCCCCGCGGTTGGAGGAACGTAAAATGAGCAAATCAAACACACACATTTTTGTTGACTAGGTACTCTAGTACAAGATGTAATGACGCTTGTAGTCTAATCGACTCTTGTCGTCATTCATGCACACGGCCAGCCTCCGTTGTTGCTTCCAAAACCGTGGTTGTCGTCGACAGTGATACGGAGCAACGGATTCAATGTCAGGCCTCAGGCCTCGTGGAGACGTTTGACAGTCAGGCACTGGAACCTGTTGATATACATCGTCGTGATTTCTTGTCGGCCTTGGAACCGGCGGTCTATGATCCACTTGGGGAACGTCATGCATCCACTCCTAGATAACAAAGCGAGCAGTACGAGACATTGTAGGTGGGGAAGAGTTGTTGGACAATTCTATATTTTGGTGGTGTCACGTACTTTCAGAATGTTACCACTGTCCTGCGCAATCAATGTCATGGTGGTATGGCGGGAGAGATTGAAAAAGTTTCAAAGAATCAAGTCGTCACGGAAACCAAACTACCGTACGGTACTATGCTTGACAACCAAGACCAAGAGACTTGATTTCTTTATGATACAAAAAGTATCCTTCTCGCATGTTACAGTGAATTCCATGATATACAGTACAATTATAATAACACATTTATATTCACATTATTATACAACAAATTTGGCAGCAACAACTGCAAGACCTGCGACGGCCACAATTGTTACCAGCATGACATTTTTGATGATTCCGGTATCTCCCTTTCCTTTGCTTTTGTTCGTGGAGGGTACAAGTTTACCATGTCGTTTTCCATGAAGGTCCCATAATTCCAATGCTTCGTCCCACGTTGGAATGGTATCCGATTCATATCCATAGACCTTGGTATTCGCTGGATTACTGACTGCATCAATGACTTTCATGGCTTGCAGATGGGCTCCCGCTCGGAGGTATTGCAACATGTATTTTCGATCTTGCCAAACGGTCAGGGTATGTTGGATCCCATTCCGAGCCATGGTACGAGAGACCACGATCCCCTCGGCCTTTTCGGCTTGAATGGCACTGGGTACAGCATACATCATGAAACGTGGATAATACAAAATACCTTTCAATTGTAGACCAGTAACGGATACGTAGTACTTCATGATGATATATGGAATGGTAAAATCTAAATGGTGGATCCGGTAGTGTGTATTTTGTTGCGAAAATGAATTGTGAGACCAATCTCTGGAATGGTTTGTTGTCGAATTTGTTCGATCCACAACATCCACAAAACCAGCATACGCAATGGCGGTCTCGACCCTGCGTTCTCGGATGTTCGCAATTCGCAATGGAAACTTCCTTAGATCCTGGAGCATACAGGTATAGTGCCTTTTCCTGGAATTATGCCTCGCCTTTATGTAGAGAGGTGCATCAATATAAATCGTTGTCTGGTGTATATTGGGTCATTCCCGTAAACACATAGTCACATCGTAACCAAAAAACGCATTGGCACCAAATGCTGACGTCATAGTTGTTCAAAGTAGTCGAGAAACTACCCAGGAGTCCCGATGGAATCTTCAAATGATAGCTCGACGCCTCCCCCCAAAAGAAGGGACTGAACCAGTCGTTCACATGATGTCTCCCGTCAAAGAATTTTCTTGTCATTTCATCATCGCAGTCCCGTACCATCATTGTCGGAGTACATCCTCTTGTCGTTGGTCGTGGTGGAATTTTGATTTTTTGGGCCGCAAGACCACTTCAAAGTCACTGGGAAAGGGTAAGCTCTGCTCTACTTTTACCGGTAGACAAGTCAGCTGTTGTATAGAGTGGTTGGTCTGATTTATTTGGGGTTCCCCTTATCTACAAGACTATTTGACCCCAAAGTAAGATTCCGTCGGTGCATGTGTTGTTCACAAATTTCTGGAAGTCGAGGGGGAACGACTTCCAAGAATTTGAGTTGTCTGAGTCGTTCTTGACTCAAACAGGATCCTTTGTGTTTTTTGCGATGTGTCGCATGTGTTTACGGGAATGACCCATTATGGGACGGCACTTTGATCCCACCTTTTCATGGATGATGAACCCACGTGCGTACCGGAGGCGACTTTTATCGTCAGTGTGTAGAAAAGAGAAAAGCGTCCAACTGATGGATTACAGTGAGTGAGATTATTTATTGCTTGCCTTGTGTGCTACTAACATGTTCCTTATTTTACTACTTGGGTGAAGTTTCGCGTTGGTTGTGGATTCACGTATTTTGACTTTTCCAATCATGGTTGTCATTCACGTCACAATGTGTCGGAAGAGTGCTTGTTCTGTCAGCGAGTTTGCCATCCATGTCGTCGTGGTATGGTCGGAGCTATTGAAGAATTGCAAAGAAAATGACTTTATAAAGTATTGACAGAGACGAAGACTGACGTGATTTCCATGTACATGTACTATTACAATTATATTTACATTTTCCCCATTTTTATACAACAAATTTGGCAGAAACAACTGCAAGACCCGCGACAGCCACAAGGGCTACGAGCATGACGTTCTTGATGATTGGTGTTGTTGTTATGCTGGTGGACCCCTTGCCATTGCTTTTGTTGGTCGAGGTGGAGCGTACAAGTTTGCCATGTCGTGTGCCATATTGGTCCCATAATTCCAATGCTTCCTCCCAAGTCGGAATGGAATCCGATTCGTATCCATAGACCTTGGTAGTATCGGGAGCACTGAGTTGATTGGCGACTTTCATGGCTTGAACGTGTGCTCCAGCTCTCATGTATTGTAACATATATTTCTTATCTTCCCAAACGGTCAAGGTATGTTGGATACCATTCCGAATCGTGGTTCGAGCCACCACAATCCCTTCGGCCTTTTCGGCTTGCATGGCACTGGGTACGGCATACATCAAAAATCGTGGGTACTGCAAGAAACTTTTCAGTTGTAGACCGGTAACGGATACGTAGTATTTCATGATGATGATGATGGAAATGTGTATACTTTGGGTATTTGTAGGGCACGGATAGTTTTATTGTGAGAACGATTGACTGCGGCACATGTGATTCGGTTTGTAGGCCCGTTGTACAAGGTACCGCAACGTGAGTCACGCGTTCTCGGATGTTCGTAGTGTGTAACAGGTAAGTCTTGGATTCCAGGGACATTCTGGCAACATGCTGTTTATAGTGCCCTTGTTCTGGAATTTATATGCCTCTCCGATTTGTGTAGGCCCCCACCCGTTCAGGATCCAACAAGTCGATACCTACTTCTACGGTAGACACGCGGAAGCGAGCTGTCTGCGTGTGTTCGTCGCCCGAAAGGTGGAAAGGAAAGTTTCCTCTGTTGACATTGGTACATGTAGTAAAAGGATAGTGGTCACTCTCTCCATTACCTAGAGGTAGTAACATCGCACTCTATTGCCAGCTTGACTGTTTACATCCATGACGATACAAGTACCCCACCGGCGACGACGAGCCACGACAGTTCTCACTTGCTGTGTGCTCTTGATGAGATATGGAGAAAACCATAGGAGTGGAATGATTGAAGTGTTGGCATGGACAGGATCGTCACTGGTATCGAGCAGCCATTACCATGGCACAACGACGACCTTGCACATGTCTGCTAGCAAGGCGCGACGAGGCAAAGCCGCTCCCACATCCTCCAAGACAAGTGGCGGTCCTAGCAGTCCTTCAAACGTCGAGGTGAATACAGCGCCCGTGGCTCCACCGACCGTTGTCAACGACGTGAACTTATCGTCGCAACAATCCAGCAGCAAAGCCGATCAACGTCTGCACGAAATTCGTAGCAAGGATCGGAGAGGAGAGAAATTGTCTCGTGAGTAACAAGAACGAGTACACTGGGTACCATGCAATACCTGTTGCTGCAGTGTGGACGTGTGATCCCGTCTGGACTTTACAATTCCTCAACCACTCTTTATGCGCTACTTTTTTTCATTTCCTCTATTGCTTCCCACTCTACAATACACACCACCACTACTCGACTCACTAACTTGCATGCTTCTTTTAGAATCGTATTGTGACTCGGTTTTGGGAAGTTGTGTCGCTCACGATGAATGGGAATCGGTGCTAGAAGTTTTGGATATTATGAAACGACAAAATCTCATGCAGGAACGCAGTACCTACCGAGCCTGTTTGCAGGCTTGTTTGGAAACGGGCAATGGAGCCAGTGCCCGAGAAATTTTGCAGGCCATGCAAAAAGCCTTGTTGGTACCGACCCCCTGGGATATTGGTTTGACGGTTGCCGCGATGTGTCGACAAGACAAGACGTGGTGGCGTCGGGCCTTGGCCCTGTTGAAATCCTCGGCCATGAATCCAGAAATTGTCCAAGATCCGTCCAAGGTGATTCCACCACAAGCCTATGATGTCATTTTGGAATGCATGGTGGAAGAAAAACAGTGGAAAGAGGCTGTACGTCTCTTGCGTCTCATGGAAGATGCCTCGGTCCCCAAAGAAACCCGACCCGAAGCCGGATATCATCCCTCACCGGAAGTTTCCACCTATCGAGAAGTAATTGAATGTTGTGTGGGATCCAATCAAGCCGAACAAGCGGCACAAGTTTTGTCTTCCATGAAAGATCGAGGTGTCAAGGTAAGCAGTGTGTAGCGTTTTGGAGTCTTTTACCCACCCCAGTGACGACCAGCTCTTACAATGACAAATTTTTTCGACCTCTTTTGTTTCCTGTAGCCTACTACTTATGCATGTGAACTTGTCATTGCTGCCTTGTCGAAAAAATTGCAGTGGCGCCGAGCCCTTCAACTCTTGGATCTCATGGACGAACTCAATGTCCCCAAAACAGTTGTTACCTATAATGCTGTTATTAGTGCCTGTGCAAGATCTCGGGAGGTGGGCATGGCCAAGAGTTTACTCACCAAGATGCAAAAGGCAGGGATCCGTCCCAATGAAGTTTCATTCAATTCGGTCATTGGAGCCTGTGCCAATACGGCACAATGGAGAGATGCCTTGGCCTTACTGGATCAATGCTATCGGGAACCGGGAGTTCAACCCAATATTTATATGTATACCAATGCCATGAGGTAAGTGACTTTGTGTGAGCACAATGTAGTCCTTATTTATGTTCTCGTGGAGTGAACGAAACTCATCGTATCAACCATGCGCCTCGTTTTCTTCTATGCTTCACTTGTCGATACCAACAGAGCTTGCGCCAAGGGTGGAAACACACAACGAGCACTGAGTCTATTACAGGTTGTCAAAGACAAGGGTCTTCCCCTGGACACGTATTGTTATACTGCCGTGATTGATGCCTGTGCCAAGGCTAAACTGTGGAAAAAGGCATTGGAGTTGTTGGATGAAATGCAACAACAGGGTATCGAACCTTCCGAGGTTACGTATAGTGTGACTATTTCGGCTTGTGGGAACGGTGGACAATGGAAAAAGGCCCTCGATTTGTTGCAACTCATGAAATCCAAGGGGATGTCAGTCAATGTCATTACCTACAATGCCGTATTGACAGCATTATCCAAAGCATCGCGACAAAAAGCGCGCCACTTGTCCAAACATTCTTCGACCGATGACATGCCTCTCAAATTGTTGTCGAGAAAGTGGGCCGATGACTCAGATGATCAACAAGATGATCATGGAGATGGCCTATCACCAAGAGCACTCAAAATTTTGGAAGAAATGAAGGCGGATGGCATGGAACCTGATGGGTTTTGCTATAGTTCCGCCATAAGTTGCTGTGGTGCCGAAGGTCAATGGAAAGAGGCCTTGTTGTTAATTGAAACCATGAAAAAAGGAGGACCGCGCACTCGGCCCAATCGCATTGCGTACACGGCCGCCATTGGTGCTTGTGGACGAGCGGGACAAGCCGAATATGCTCTCAAACTTTTCAATTCGATGAAAGATGAAGGATTATCTGCCGATCGTGTTGCCTACAATGCTCTCTTTTCTGCCTTGCGAGTGGCGGGAGATGCCGACAAGACGTTTCACCTGTGGGGAGAGATTTGTGGGACTCGGTCAACCTTCAGTACGACAGCCATTGCCACGGCCAAGGATATTGCCTCTCCCGATATTATTACCTTGACGGATTGTCTCGCCACATTGTCTCGAGCGGAGCGTCTTGCCGAGTTGGATCAAGTATTTCGTGAAGCCGTAGCCCTTGGAATCGTCTTGCCCAAGAATGGTTTGGATTTGCAAGGGGAAATTGATCTCTCCGGAATGTCTTTACCAGTTGCCCGTGCCGCCGTCCGATTTATATTACACCAATTGAGGAGGAGCGAAACGATGGATAAAAATCAGATGCATTCCATGACATTTATTACAGGAGTTGGACGGGCTCAACAACGACGCAAGGAGGACGGTGCCATGTCATCGTCAATGACATCCACTACTTCTACTACTTCTTCTACCGGTGACGTCAAAGATCCAACCACTTCGCTTCGTGAATATGTTCAAGAAATTTTGGAAAAAGACTTTGAACCTAGTATAAAATCCATTGTCCCGCAACGAGCCCAAGGGACGGTTGAGATTGCTACAAGCACATTGAAAGACTGGGTCCTGAAACAACCAGAAGAGTAGCCCTCTTTTTAATCTACTATGGTTTTCCAAGGTCATGGAAATTGGTGCACGAAGCTTCTTGCCAATACCAAGGTCAAGTGCAAAGGTCCGATTGTCAAACAAGTTGATCTATTGCAACTCCTTAGCCCAGGAAAACATGGGCTCGTGGCGGAAACCAAATCGACCACTGTGCCATAATTTCATGCTTCCGAGCCGCCACTAGGCTCTCAACTGGATCCCGTTATCAGTGGAATTGCATAGCATGGACCTGTTGCTTTGTAATACAGTCACTAATGGACAGCATTAGACTTGTGTATTCCTTGGTGGATTATTTCCCATAGTAGTGGTCGATCCACAGCCACCCTTTTGGCTGGGAGGAGAATAAGAATAAAAATGTCCTTTTTTGACTCTGTACCCGACTTTATTCATTCCGACTCTTGTTCGTTGTTTGTTGTTGGTGGACGTTGAAAGGAATATTCTCGTTCTACCTTGGCAATGCGGACATGAAAATGATTGTACCAAGTGGAGCGTCCCATTTCTCGTGCTACGACATGCTCGGCATGGAGTTTCCAAGCTTGAATGGCTTGTACTGTTTTCCAATAGGAAATGGTAATTCCCAATCCTTGACCATTGCGAGTACTTTCGATACCCAAAAATCCCTCTTGCTCTCGAGCCAAGTCCTCCATTGCTTGTCCCACGTGCGAGTATCCTTCCCGATCTTGACCCGACAATGTTGAAGTAAAAATCACGGCATAGTAGTGAGACTCGGGATCACTAGGTACTGCCGGACAAGGATGCGTCATGATATGGTATATAAAATACTAGATTCGTCGTCTCACTCTTACTTCCTTTGAATATATTGAACAAAGAGTGACCAAAGATCGATGGTATCATGAAGTGTCTCGAAGCCAATCTACGACTCACCAATGAAATCCCAAGAAGGTGTCCGAGAATACAGTTGGAAACGGACCAACACGGACACAGCGCCATCTTTTTCTAGAACGCCCGAACATGGATTGTTGACACAAAAAGGAATTGCACGAGGCAAGGAAGTTTGGTCTCATTACTTTGACTTTGGGCACCTACAACTGTCCGTGGAGTCACAAGAGCACGTTCATTGCATAATACCAGCCTTCTTCAGTGAGGGTGTGTGGCTCCTTTTACCAAGGACACGATCTATTTTAAGGTGCACAAAAGTGTCAACGGATACCAGCCAACGGTAGCAACCGCAAAATGGTCGCGTCGGTTTCCAGCTCGTCCGAAGGCAATGAATGGCTTTCCTCCTTGCCCATTTCCCAAGTGACTGTTACTGTTTATATTCCGACATCTTGTGTAGGAGCTGTCATTGGGCGGCGTGGTAGTACCATTGCCATGATTCAAAAGCAGGCCCAGACTCCCAACGCGCCACCGGTCCGTGTGAGTATTGTTGGACATGGTCAATCGAGCAGCAGTAGTGATGGCAAGGTGGACGTTTCCTCCTCGTCATCGTCGTCTTTGGCAGTAGTGTCTCCTACCTTGGATCCTACTCAAGATCCTGCGACGACTCCTACCTCGGTTCCCTTTACCTATACTCCCCTCGACTTTACCGATCCTCAATGGACTCCGGTAGTGATTCGAGCGGATCCCTTGGCCGCGTGGACAGTGTCACAAAAGTTGCAAACCTTGTGCACTTCGATTCAAGATGTTATTTTTGATTTGCCCATTGGTCGACAACGACATGCCTCGATTGTGGGCAAGCGTGGTTTGACCTTGCAACAACTCAGTTCGTCGGCTCATTGTCGCATTTGGGTCCCACCCAAAGAACTCAAACTCGATGTGGTACAATTAGAAGCCCCCTTGGAACATTGTGGATTGGGCCTACAAGCGTTGGGAGAATTATTGGCCGAAACCCAAAAAATCCAAAACCACCTTTCAATTGCAATTGACGGTACCCAAACTCCCCAGTCAAACCAAATTACGAGGAGTAGGACGCAAAACGGATACCATTATTAAAAAAAGAAACGGACGATAATTTGTGGGTCTTGACTATATTGGGCTCGATTCAATCCCAAGTCCAAACGGCTCATTCCATGTTGAGTAAATGGTCCGAAGATGGTGGTGGTGCCACTCCACCCTCCACCCCTCCCACTACCAAAGCAACCACGTCCATTGACGGAGCAACATCCCCACCCCAACCCTCTCCTCCGCGAGGAGGCCCCAAGGGAGGAGAAAGAGGAGGAGGAGGACGAGGCGAAAGAGGTGGAGGCGGTCGGGGTGGACCCATGGGACGAGGTGGACGAGGACGCAAGGGCGGCGGCAAACCACGACCCACTACTCCGAAAGGATCCAATCATAATGCCAACAACAACAACAATACGGGTGCGACGGAATGAGCCAATCGGGTGGTTGGTTCCTCTATTGGATTACGCTCGTAGCTGGTGGATACCTGGTACATTCTATGGGTTAATGATTGAACCACGTGGACTCTACTATAAACTGGAATACAATGGGTCAAGGATTCCAGGGGATGTACCAAGCGATGACCAGTGCTCGTCTATTTTCGAATATCAATATTCCTGGCGGCTACATGAGTGAGCTCTTTGCTGAGTGGCAAAACCAACTCTTTGCCTAATTTACGGCACTCTATGGACTCTTGGCACAATCTGGTAACCATGCACCGTAGGTAAAAAATTGCAAGAAAAGAGTCCTTGTTATTATGTTCCATCACACTACCGTACCTATCTATGCCCATAGTTCTTGCACAAATCGTCCCTCACTGGCCAATTTGGCCAAATAGTCCTTGGCGTGGTCAAAGGACATTTCACCTTGATGGACCAAGATTTCTTTCAGAGCCTCGGTGACATCGTGGCCCATTTTGACACCGCCACATACATAGATGGAAGCCTGTTGAGAGTCTATGTAATCCCAAGTTTCCTTGGCATTTTGTTGTAACAAATGTTGGACATAGACCTTATTGGTGGTCTCTCTGGAAAAGGCCAGGTGCAATTGTAACAACCCTTGTCTTGCCACAATTGCAATTCCTCTTGATATAAATAATCCAAATCCCGTCGTTTGCATCCAAAATACAACACATTCGGGCCAACCACCATTCCATTATTGCTGCTGTTTTGGGCTTGATGGACACGTTCTTGTAAAAAGGCTCTCATGGGAGCAATTCCTGTACCAGGTCCAATCATGATAATGGGTCGCGACGAGTCGGCGGGTAATCGAAAGGTCGATGGTCGGACCAGGACCCGTACCGTCTCAGAAGGGCGTCGTAAGGCCAAGTGGGTCGAACATACTCCTTCAAAGAGACTACCATCTTTGCGCTTGTCTTGTGTCACTGCCACTGTCAAGTGAATTGTTTTGGGATGTACCACAGAAGAGGAAGCAATGGTATAGTAGCGGGGAAGAAGAAAGTGACACAAGCTGATAAAGTGCTCGAGAGGTATAGTCAATGAGGGACAAAGTCGCAACAAGTCTGCCATGCCAACATAGGATTGCATAATTTTTTCCTTGTATTCTTGTTTGCCTTCCTTGGACGATAGTCGGAGCAAGGCTTGACGATCTACCTTGTCCGTGGCATATTGGGTGAGTAACTTCAAGTCGGAACGTCTGGGTGCCGAGGTCAAGTCCAAATATCGGGTCAAACACTCTCGCACAGTCAGTGGCATGGGAAAGGGATCGCCATGCCATTCGTGTCCTGGTGATGCCTGGAGGGAAAAGACGGCATCCAAATCATAGCCCAATGCCGTAGCGACCGACTCGACCGTCTTGTTGTCATTCAATGGTAGTACTCCCAAGTTATCGGCAGTCGTGTAATGAAATCCCGAAGCTTGGGATATATCAATTTCCATGTGCTTGGTAGAGCCTCCATCATCAGGAGCCCGAAGTTCCTTGTTGACGATAACTGGGCAATCTACCGCTGTAAAGTAGACGCGTCCAGATCCATGGACATGATCGAGAGGAACATTCAAGTTTGGCTTGGCCCGTTGTTGGGAATGGTATTGGATAGTATATTCACAGGCGGGTAGTTCGGTGGTACTTGATTTGGCAATGACCGCTTCATTACAATACTTTTTTTTGAGGACCGCCCACATGGTGTCCTTCCACGATTCCAAATCGGCTTCCAAATCCGCATCATCATCTCCCAATCCCAAAGGAATGACTCGTTCCGCTCCCAATTTCTCCAAGGCTTCATCAAAGAATTTGCCCATGGCATTGAAATGCTCATATTGTCGATTGCCCAAACCAAAGACACCAAATTCCAATCCCTTAAAAATTGGCGGTTGAGGATCTTCTGCCAACTGTTCTTTGAGGAGTCGGACCATTTCATTGGAATTGTCGGTTGGTTCGCCTTCTCCATAGGTAGCGGCCAGAATAATGGCACGAGCCTCTTTGGTTTCTACATCATCACCAAAGGGGGTTGCTTTTAAAAAGTCTTCAACTTGGACATTTTCCATGTCCACCACTCGAATCGAAAAGCCATGATCAGCCCCTTCGCGTTCTAATTGTTGCGCAAAGGACTCGGCCGTTCCCGTTTGTGTCGCATAATAAATGGTAATTTGACCTCCAGGAAATTTCTACCGATAGTCCAGTGGACAATACCATTGTTCGTCAGTCCATTGAATGAAAGGCTAGAGTCAATTCGCATTGCGGCACGTACCATTTTATCAATGAGATTGCGTGATTCTTTGCCTTCCTCCTTTAATGGCTGTTCTAAATTTGATTTTCTGATTCGAGAGACATTGTGAGCACCAAATCCTGTACTATATATATATACAAATACAAATACCCCATATCGTTCCTGACAAGGACTCACCGTTTTTGACTTTCTCGTTGCACCACAAACAATGCGGATAATAAGACGACTGTCAAGCATCCAGTAAAGATTACGGTAGGCAATCCAACCAGAGATGTCTCATCGGTGGTTGAAACAGTCATTTTGGAATATCACACACGAGACGTTTGCTTTGAGAATCCGAAAATGCAATCAGTTCTTGGAGTACAAGTACCTGCACTTTGACTGTTGCGAGAATTGTTTTTAATTTCCAAGTTCATTCATCACGAGCGGTTATTTACACCAGCGAACCTGGCATGAGCTGGCATTCGGCTTTAGAGTCGTTTTACTCACTGTCAGTGAGTGAACCTCATCAGGTATCCACTATCTAATGTACACTACCAGGTAATAAAGGTAAGTGCCAACGCCCAAAACTTTCTTCCTATACAACTCTACTTGGTACACGTGTGTTGTGCCGCTCACCATGGGACCGACGCTTTTGGGTATTACCCAAATATTCGAACTAGTTCAGCTGCCACATCAGGGTACATGGCTTGCTTTTCCTCTAATAGTGCCCTCTCAGTAGCCGTCACAGCGTTTGTCGGCATCCATGTCCCCTGTTGACGAGGCGGCGAACAGCTCCAGTGGAATGAGAAAGTCGGTGTTGGCAGCCTTGGAGTCGCAAATGTTGAAAATGTTATCGAGGTGTTCCATCTCCTCGATTGTTTCATCATATTTGGGCATGATACTTTCGGTGTGACCTCCCATGAATACATCCACATGATCAAGATTCCACAGTCCGTCACCACCAGTTTCTTCTTCATGATGCCTTTTTGTGTGATCCGTGATTGCCGCTTGCGATTCGATCGATGGCAGTCCCATACCAACATTTGCCGTTTCAAGTGTCTTCATCTCAAGCAATGAAAGACGCATTTCAAGGAGCTTCAGAATCTTTCGGTTTCTTTCTTCGAGAACTTGGAGTCTCTTGGTGCTCTCTACAAGAAGGTCTTCTTGGTCAGAGATGCTTTTAAAAGAAGGCAAGGGCAGCGAAGTGCATTGCCATCTACTACCGGTAGAGTCATTACCAGGAAAGGAACAACTACTACCGGTGCCCATGTTGGCAACAACATTATTGTTGTTTTCCACAGAGCACATGGGTGCCAGCGGAGGAGGTGGCAGGGTCCAGGGCTGTTGTTGGGGTCTCAAGTGTGCTTGTAGTTTTCGTGTACGAGCACCCTTGTTTTTGATTTTTGTTCGAATCATGAACCGACAGAACTTGGGCTCGCCACGGACCAATAGCCGATGGGTATAGGTTCCCATGTCTCGGCGGGTTCCACCTACCACTCTGGTGAACCCATAAATGTTGACTAAACCACAGCCAGCAAGGCAAGGAGGGTGGGAACTAGTTGAGTCTTTTTTCACCAGGCTAGAAAGGACAGAAATGATGACCAACGAGGAGTAAACTTACGTTGACGTTGAAAGGATTTGTAATGGGTTTGTCCTTGAAAGTAATTGGGAAGAACTTCGGATGCAAATCGGTCCTTGTCTCGAATCAAAAAGGATCGTCCATCATCTCGCCAACACACCACGTCCTCAAAACCCTTTTTATTGGCATCATTCAACATGTCATGAAGTCGGAATGGAAAGGATGATAGTGCATTGCAAGGCATGATAGGAGCAATATCATTATCATTGGAGTCTTGTTGAAACATGGACAAAGAACACCACTCTGCAGCTTCATCCCCGCTAGTCTTCGTAGTGTCGTTTGGCGATGGGACCACCGGTGACTCTATTTTCAAAACAGAAGTAATGACATTCTTCATTTCAGATCCTGACTTCCATGGGTCAACATCTTTGCCCGGCTTTGGAAGCATTTCATAAATCATCATTGTAACAATCACAAAAAAAGACGGATGCCTTTTGACAAAATCTGTAAGGAAGAAAAATATGAGAGTCGCTTGCTCACTCACTCGCTGTGAACGAAAGTCGGAAGGGATGTTGCACTTAATGAACTTCCCTTCTATGCTTCATCTCTTCCTCACTTAAGGTGGAACGAGGTCGAAGCTCCAATCTCTGTTCGCACGGCACATGATCCATTGCTTCCTTCGTCGTATCATTCCACCTTGGACTAGCAAAGAGAAGCGACTACGGACTACCCACCACAAGAGACACTTCGCCATTCAACATCTTTAGACGGAGTTTGCCGACTACAGGATTGTAGTCATTTGAACATTTATACTACTTGCGTTTTCGAACTCTTGGGGTTATTGCAGTACCATGAGCGGTACTTCATTGCACTCGTTATTCAGTGCACACGACACTACAATGCTTGCGCTTTCTAGATCATGCTTTAAGTGGGACAACCCCTTCTCCTCTCTCACACCATCTATGCGTAGTGGTAATTAATACAACAGCTGCAGGAATGGCATCGTCGACGACGGGACATGACGTCAGTCGAAAAGTTCCAGTCTAAGCGGTACTTGTCCTACTACATCTGATTTCTGCGACCAAAAACTGGCGACGTCAGCGCTCGACAAAGTGGAGAACAGCTCATGGGTACTTTTGCCCGATGCCGTTCCCTCTTTCTCATGCTTCCTGAGAATTCCTCCCTAATAAGTCATTTGTGGTCTTTTGTTAGGGACTCTTTGATCCAAGCAACCTTTGGGGAGAAGTTCATGACCGTCAGATCTCAGTTTCAAAATACGTGCCCGAATCTCGACCTATAAGTAATGACAGCACCGGGAATGACGAGAGTCAACATGAGCCATCCATCGTGCCAGCTTTGACTACTGGCTCATATATGCCACTTCCGGACTGATATGTCAGACTTTGACCTCCACAAAAGTAAGTAAGAAGACAGCACGAGTAGGTGGCACGATCCTTTCGGTGACGACGATTTACATACCGGTACCTTGTAGTTCTGTGTCCAATCACTACCGGTAGGTAGGGGAGAGAAAAGGCCCTACAGGGATCCCCAATTCGTGACGACCCCATGCTGTGTAATGATGATCTTCACCGGTCCGACAACGCACCAGATATTCGCGACTCTGGACTGTTATGCATAGATTGCGCGATCTGGAGGCTTCACTCAACGACAAAGTACTTTCTCTATAGAAAGTACGAGGGTCACAGGTTTGAAGGGATTCGTACTGCAGCTGCCAGACATGACTGTGAGTGTAGAGAGAAGGACGGAATATGGGCAATGAGCGATGGATCATGATGTTGTGATGGGACGAGGAAATGGAAAAAGTAAAGTATGATCAAGCATGCAAGTTAGCCGCAAGAAGAACAAGGCAAGAAGTCGTTAGTTGCTTGCTACTACAGAAGAACCAGTTAGGGTAGACCCAACGATACGTGTCTATTGGATTACACCAACAGTCTAACTTTCCGGTCGTACCAGTAAATCAAGTGCTGGTACTGTACCAGGCAGTACTTCGAAGGGTACAAGAAGGGAGTAGTAACAGTAAGACCAAGGTATCTATCTAGGTATATATTGCTGTAGCTATAGAACCTGAGGTATTTCGTACGACCGAATCCGGAGCTCGGCGAATGAACGCATGCCAGTCGGATTCGTTGCCACGACTTGTATATTTATGGTAGATGCAAAAGCAGTTGGCATGTCAAGATAATATTTATTCATCATCGTATAATATCATAGAATAATTACAACCCATTGTTGTAGGGGTGCGCGCGGTGTTCGGGTAACAGTCGCGGTACGAACGATTCACCCTCACACAGTGTGAACAGGAGTAACGACCGCTTGGAGAAAAAGGGCGCCAACTCTGATACAATTGACCGTGTCACATACACTGACCTTCCCGAGTTTGCTTGTACTAGCGGTAGAAGTATTGGTGCAACAAGGCCTGACAACCAACGAGACAAAGCCCCCGTTTTGTTGTTGAAAAAGCAACTTCCAAGGTTGGATAGTCCCGTACTGATTGAAGTCAATAATACACTTGACATAGACGTAACAAACATGGCAGATGGCACAGTGGCTGAACAGTTTCAAGCCGGAAACTCCACCAATGCAGGCGACGACGTCCCAGTCGTTCAGACTATAGACAATGGAGTGGCATTTGGCTTTCAGTGCGCCAAGGTTGTTCGTGACAATGAAGTCACTGACATTCCCTTGACCTTCTTTCTGGATGTTTCGTTTCCGATTGGATCTGAAGATTTGGCGTTAACATACCTGCAAGAACAAGTAGTTTCGTCGGTGGCTTTGTACTATGGAGTCAGCAATGGACAACGGTGTGAAGATCCCTTATTGAATGGATCCACTTGGCTAGTTCAAATACTCAGTAAAACTACCGACTGGCAGAAAGAAACAATGTTTGGTAGGTTCATGGTTCGTTGTGTGGTTCGTCTGTTCTTGGAATCGGCAAGAGAAGAATCGTTTCCATTGAATTGCCTGTCCACCACAACATCTCACATGGAATCGTTCTCATATCTTTGTTCCTTGCAGAATCATGTCGACAGCTTAAATTCGATGCAAGTAGCAACGAATGTTCCGTCTACCAAGCAGTTGTAACTGGAAGTGTTCTGGATGGATCCATGAACGACGTCATGACTTATGTTCAAACCGAGTTCGAAAATGGAGACCTTACACAGAACTCACCCTACACAGTTCTATTCCTTGGAGCCGCGATAAGAGATCCTTCAAGCCCAGAGAGTGGACGGGACAATCTGGGGGGTGCATCAAGCGTCAATACACAGGAAAGCAACTTGGAAGCTCCTCCAAACCGGCAGACAATCACAATCGTTGGTGGCTTTTTGGTGGCAGCCTTTTGCTTGGCATTTATTGGAATTGGCTTTGTATTGTGGCGACGACGACGAGAATGGCTCAATGAACGGGAGCTTCAATTAGATCAAAAGGTTCCGGGAGAACACACCCCTCCGATGACGAAGACTATGGGGAAACACAACTACACCAAGAGATATATGAAGATGACCGCCTCGAAATCGATGACCACGGTCGTGTCAAGACTGTTTCCAGCGATGAGTTCAATAATGTCACTTTTGACTTGGGCACATCATTTAAGGATCAACTCATGGGGGTGCATGGAACCAAGGGGCCAAGGCCAACAGGAATGTACGGCCGACAGCTCAATAGTGATGGGGACAGTGATGCTGACAGTTGGGCTCAAACGGACGGTACCATTGGGAGCTTGGAACCATATCTCGAACCTATCACTGCCGAAGTGTAGAAACGTCGACTGGCACAGTGGGACCATGCATTATATATGGTGAGAAAGAGTTTCATAATGACTGATGTGTCCGCAAATTGGGAGTCGTGTTGTTGCATCGTTACAGTTTATTAGGGCGGAAAAAGGGGAGAGGTCCCTAGTTCTTTCCCGTCCAGTTTTGTACAGTACCCAATCGCATGTCTAAATAGTAAGAAACTAGTTTCTACAAGCAACGTTTTTCTTAAAACGAAAGGTGGCCTCGCATTGGTGAAAATTTGTAACATGTCCCTTGATAAACGCAATGCAAGACAGTCCCAAAATGTTACCTCCCATCAACACAAGCTGGATGGTTTCAAAATCCCAATTCGAAAACAACAACATTACTGGTGCCTCCTCCTCCGCATCCCAGAAAGCTACCGCAGCGATGGGAAGCGGGGTCGACGCACGTACGGGATAATGGCAACAGTATACCGGTAGTGATACCTTCGGCTGCTGGAACTTTCCACAGAGCACTGGCAGCACCAAGACTCGGAGAATTGGCAAGATCAAGCACCAGGGATGATCCCTCACCTGCCATACCAGACGCAAGGACCAAGGACGCACGGTTTCGAGCAACTACAGTCGTCGTCCTCCAGGCATTCCAACTCTCGCGCGTTGGCCTTAGGGACATGTACTCGAATATCGAATCCAAGAGCTAACAAGTTCATCCACCATCCAAAAAAAATTAAAGAAAAAATAGATAGCGGCAGATTCTGTCGTGAGGTCATATTTTCATCCTTACAGTTAAACTGTAAAGAGCGGTGCCGTTGTTTCACACATTGGATTGTCCACTCAACACCAAAGTACTTGCAGCAGGCATAATCATGGACAAACATGATCCATGAGTGCATTTTGGCTGCAAGCTCTCCTTTTCAATGGCGCAGCGGCCGAAGCCACCGAAGCTGCCAGAGGGACATCCGCGGATATAATAGTACAGTAGTAGTACTGCAGATCAAGACGCCGATGGAAACAAATGTGAGTGAGGACAACGGCAAACTTGTGACCCTCTTGGCATCACGCACTACACCAAACAAGCCTACCCTAATTCGCGAGGTCCAAAAGATTCGTCGTCGAAATTGTAAAAGAACACATTTCACGAACACCAACCCTCTTGGACAAACAGTATCTGGTACTAACCAAAACTAGAAGCAACTTCGGGTACTTATGTTTTCAACTTGTAACGCAACAATACCAGTACATTGTATAGGGCAACTCATCATTACCGTTTATATTTCAATACACACACAAGTTGAAGACATGAAAGTAGGCTGAATGGATCTCTCGAGCTGGTAACTCGTTTGACTCAAGGTTCCATGCCACAGAAGATTTCGACTGATTCCATCAACAGAAGGAACAGCGGTAACCTTGCGCAGCCTAGTTATCGCACATGAGCGAGGGACTGTAGGCAAAGATACTGAACATGCCAGCAGACAAAGTGGTCGCCAAGAAGAATTCAAGAACCCAACCACAGCAGATCTTGAAAAAGAACCACCACCCAAGGTTCTTGGCTCCACCAACCAATCCAACACCACACACTGCACCAACAATGCATTGGGTTGACGACACGGGCATCTCCAAGAACGATGCAGTCACGACGTACAAGGAGGCAGCTAACTCTGCGCAAGCACCTCGAGAAGGAGACAAGGCAGTAAGCTTGTATCCAATCGTCTTCATCACCTTGTATCCATAACAAAGGAGACCAACGACGATACCGATTGCACCGTACGCAAGCAACCACTTTTGAACACCCGTTTTGGACTCGAGCGTACCGGTTTGATAGATCATGAGGATAGCACTAATAGGAGCAATCGAGTTGGCAACATCGTTGGCACCATGAGCAAAGGAGTTCATGCAAGCAGTGAAAACCTGGACATAAGTGAACATTTGCTCTGTCCTGGGATCGAATTTCTCAGCTGTTTCCCAAATGACCTCTGCCCTCTTGTTCTCATGAAAGGACTGCTCGGCAAGGTCTTGCTTGTATGTGTTGTCGGCAAACTTCTCAAACATAGATTTCTTCTTCTCTTCGACTGGTTCTTGAGAAACAGGTTCCTCCTTGAGAACCACATCTGTGACTGGTGTCACGACAGTTTCCTTGGGCTCGGCTTCGGCCGCGTCGTCAGGCTTATCTTCGGCGCCTTCGTCAGGCTTCTCTTCTGATTCACCTTCCTCTTCGACAACCTTCTTCTCTACATCTGGCTGTGCCTCCTCCAAATTGGCCATGTGTGCTTCGATCTGACGCTTGGCAATGGGACCAAAGATAAGGATCCACAGGACACCACAAAATGCTCCGGATCCAAAGGCTGCGGGAAGAACCCAACTCAAGCTGAGCTTGTCTTTGTAATTAGTAGATACTGCCTTGTAGATCACAAAGAAGAGATCGATACCGACAAAGATGGTGAGAATGATAGGGAACAGCCAATAACCGCGTTGGAACGAGTTGTCGCTTTTGTGGATGACGAGCTTGATGAAACCGAAAAAGATGAAGCCGATGACACCAGAGATACCTGGCGACATGACCCAAGACAAGAAGATTTGAATGACGATCTCCCTGTTGATGGAGTCAAAGCCTTTCGCAGCGATCGAAAAGCCCATGATAGTTCCAACCACGGTTTGGGTCGTGGAGACGGGGAGACCAATCATCGTGGCTCCCAAAAGCATGACAATGGCGGTCATGAGAGAGGTAAACATGCCGAGAAGGACAATATCCTCTTCCCCGTCATAAATGTCGATATCGAAGATCTTGGATCGGATAGTGCTGGTGACAGCAGCTCCGAGGGAGATCGCTCCAGTGAACTCAAAGATAGACGCGGCAACGATTGCCTGCCCAAGGGTAAGTGACTTGGAGGCGACAGTAGAGCCGAAAGCGTTGGCAACATCGTTCGCTCCAATTCCGAATGCGTAGATGAATGCAAAGATGCAACCAACAATGGCCATCCACAGGTATTCAGGGTAGGCCACCATCTTGTTTGTTATTGATGTTTAAAACAAAAAGATTCACGAAAATTTGTCTAGCAAAGAATTGTGACAATCTTTTCAACTGTCACACTCGCGAATTTTGTGGCAGATATCGTTAGGGTGATGAAGCCAAGATCCTTCGCACGAAAAAAGGATCTGCCAAGCCGACGGTTCGCAGCGAATCTGTATGAATCTCTTGTTCTTTGGCAGTCAACAGAACAAATTTGTCGTAGGGATTCACTCGGACATCAAATTGCGAAGCAAAGTAGGTACATTTTGACTTGAATCTAAATGAATCTTCAACATATTAATATGCCTTCAGTCAGTTTGCCTTCTATACTCCGATTTGTCCGTCACTGAATTGAGTGAAAGCCCCGCTGGAAAATACGAAAATGCAACGGACCAACCTATTCCCCTGCCTTTGTGAGTTCGACAGAGATATCTCGTACCACGTACTCGTAAGTGGTACAAGTACTTGGTATACGGTGGCGCGTCCTTCGTCCGCGAACACCAAATTATCAAAATTTGCACCCCTCTACCGGCAATAATACATGTAAGAAGTGGGACAGCTGTCAAAGTAAAAGCGCTTCGTTTTTTAGTACGACCGGTAGCACCATGTACTTCGTGACACAAGCCTTGTACCAGGTACCAGGTACTGACTGTTACTGAACACATGTGAAACTGGTGATAAAGCAGTAAAGCAGTGAAGCAGTGAAGAAATTCATATTTGGTGAAATTGGATTAATGCCTAAAACCTTCATGGAATGCAGAATTTCACAGTCAGGATTTCCGACGAGCGAATCGATAAGCTAAATGTTTCAAAATCAGAATACTGTGTTGCGACTCCGTGGTGTGTGTGGTGTGTCTGGCGTTTCAAAACGTTCAAACACATGTGGAACCCATGGACAACTTGGAGAAAGTGCCGATATCGATAGTTCCAGTAGTAGCTACCGGTAGTGCTGTCACAAACAAATACCAGGTATCGCAAGGTATCTGGGGACAAGGAAACAAGTTCCACTGCTGACCACTGATGGGAGACATCGCAGCTACCAGCAACAGCAACAACAAAACAAACGACTAGTTGTTGTTGTTCCTGTTGAATTGATTACACATCGTTAGGGCACCATCACTTGGTACAAGAATACGGACGACGACGAGTCTGCGCTTGTCAACTACGAGAACATACCGATACCAGATACACTAAAAATACTACAACGTTAGTAGTATAGGCGATCACAATCATCTTCCCAGGTCAGTTCACCAAACGAAGACCATCCATCCCTCCACCATGAGGACAACTACAAGTAGCGGTAGTGCCACGGGTGGATCGATGTTTCGGGTCCGAAGCCTTGCCCAGGCGGAAAGAGATTGGAATGCCGACGAAAATCGAGCGACAAATTGTGACTACCATGGATGTGAGGTCAATGACAACGTCGTGGTCGACGACAAGAAAATTCCTATTGAATACAACTGCGAGCACTTTTTCACGTTGGATTCGTCGTCTCCATCGGACACGTACGAAGAAACTCAAGTTAGCGTGGACTATGAAGCATTGATTCCCATTTCGGCCGACATGGACACGAACGAGCGAGAACTCCAGTGGAGTATCTTGTTGGCAGCTGCCAAAGGAACAGGCCTCGATACATGCATCTTGGATAGGAAACAATGGGGTGCAGGAGAGCGACAACTACGTCCTGTATATGATGCAACCCCACGATCAACATCATCATCATCATCAACAACAGCCACGACAGCACCAATTCTATATGCCATTAGGAGTGACTTGAATGCTTCCTCGTTCTTGGACTTTCGTAAGTAGCCGATTGTACTGCACTGGCTTGTCCTAAAGTGTGCCGACCTCTGTACTCTTGCCAGCTAAACACCCAATTACTAACATTACTCTCGGACTTTGTCTTGTCCATTTAGCATGTAGCAAGTTGGAGTCTGACGCTACTACACAATGCATCCCAGTACGCTCTGTCGTCACTCTCCTGTACTTTGGCAATGAAACACAGGGACAAATATTGCAGGAAGTGGTCCAAGATCTCTTGGAGGAAATCTTGATTAATCGAAGCGAGGAGCTGTACGTCAGTGACGTGGAGGGACTGCGCTACGTAGGAACGTTTGATTTCGGAAGTGCAGCTCCTGCCACTGGTGGTGGAGATGCCGTCATACGGATTGGAACTCTGATCTCTTCTGCTTCAGCAGTTTTACTCGTAATCACAATCTTGTTTTTCCGATGGCAAAGAAGAGAATCCAATGACAATAGTAATGAACAGCAACGACAAGTCCGTGGAAAGACGGAAGTAGATCTCCATTCATTGGAATCTGGGCCCATTGCTCCGACCATGCCCACGAATAGTAGTTCCGAATCCAACTTGGGAAATTCCACTAACGACCTAGCAGAAGGGCCCTCTACCGAATCCATGATAACGGAACAACGAAGCTCAGACAATGACGAAGAGCACGACCTTCCATCTGTTGCCGACACTGGATATTTTGCATCACGCTCATCTGATTCTGGTGATCGTGTTATAGTAGCACTTGACATGCCTTTTCCCCTTCCGCCTAGACCACCTCGTCGAGGAGAATCGGTACAGCTAAAAGTAGCAAGAAAACCGAGAAAAAAAAAGAAAAAGAGACAAACACTCAAGCGAGTGAATTCAAGAGAGCACGTCAACTCGATGGAAGCAATCCCAGAAACAGTCCATGAAGTTTGCCTCTTGGATTCTGGATCCGAGTACTCAACGGATGATGATGGCGATGGGAGTTCCAACTTTTCCTCATCGACCAATACATCACCGGTTCGTATGCGTTCACTTCCTGGATCGCGATCTACCAGCCCCTCGCCCCTGGATTTCTCATCCGACTCGAATGTCAACTTTATCATTGACTGTGGGGAATTGGAGTTTCCCTTTGATTCGAATCATGATAATCGTGTCACAACAACTTCGTCTGCCTCGAGAATGAGGCCCGTTTCACCAGTCAAGGAGAAACGGAAAATTCGACCGATTCCTCCTCCCTGGCTTTGATGTGCTACTGCCGGTAGCAACGCATCACTAATTTTTTCCTTAAATGACTATCCATAGTGTAAAATTTTAATTGTGTCCTTGGCTACGTCTTACGTGCACCTATTGTGCTACTTCGTTTCCAACGCTGTTATTCTTAAAAGTCTTACCACCTGTAATAGGTCCTCCCGCTTAGCTGACTGCGAATAGGCCAAGGCTGATAAAGATTCTACTATAATTACATCATCCATTGAACTTGTGCTAGCATCTTTCGAAGTTATCTAGAGGCCGTGTCATATGCACATGAACCAAAATCTAACAATGCAACCGCATTTGGGAGGTATTCACTTGACAGTGAGCATCGCACATGTAGAGAACAAACACTGAACTTCTATTTTCGTTCATTTGGTTGGACCAAGTTTTTACTTCTTGGCAACAAGTTGATCAATGATCGAGTACAACAACACTCCTCCAATTCCAATGGAGCATCCAATCAACTTGATGGGGGATAGAGATTCACCCAAAACAAGGGCAACACCAACAATGACAATGACACGCTTGGCAGTGTTGGCAACAGATTGAGTGACAGCTCCAGTCTTCTTCAAGGTCATGGTGGCAACCTCATTGTATCCATAGAACCAGAGACCAGATGCGATCAAGTTCTGCCAAACAGCAGGGGAGGTCTTGCAGATTTCCCAGAATTCTCCCATTCGAGATCCTTCTCTCAAAAAGATAACGGGCAAGGACAACAAGAATCCCATAATGGTGGTAATGGCAAATTGGTTTCCAACCGATCCAATGCGTTCCTTGATACCTTCGGTTTCCATCAACTTCTTGTTTTCATTTCCCTTGACGGCGGCAAAGGTGTTGGCAATGCAGGCAGAAATCAAGGCCGACATGGCAAAGTCAAGCTCCTTCACCGAGGCCAAAATGACTCCACCAATCACAATGGGAAGACACAACCACTTGGCCTTGGAGACAGGCTTGCCATACACGAATTGAGCCAAGACGGCAGCAAAGGCCGGCTCGGCAGCCTTGACAATTTGGGCAAATGAAACGGCACCCATTCCCATGGCAAATACGGAGGCAGCGTGGGCTCCCATGAAGCAAAAGGCAACCGGCAACATCTTGATCAAATCGGCCTTGGTAACCTTGGGTTTTTGACGAGCATCAGGAGCCAACCAGAGGAAGAGACCGTAGAGAGCTCCAACACCCAATTGAAGACCAGAAATGGCCATGGGGAAACCAGTCTTTCCACCAGCGGCATTCAATGCCAGTTTGTTGGTTATGTTGTACTGTCATATATTTTGTTGTCCACAAGAATATTTTTTTCATGAATTAGCCGTTGTTCATGGTCATCAGGGACGAGAAAAATTAAACTGCAGCGAGCATATAAAAACTTACGTAGTAGTTTCCAAGGTACCAAAGGGCAAAGTAAAGAATAAGTCCTACGTCCACTGGGGCTTTGGATGCTCCACCACGAACAGCCTTGGCATCAGCAGCGCCCTCAGCAGCATCATTCAATGCCTGCGATACCGAAAAATGTCATGAAGCATGGGTTTTGTGAGTGACGAAATGTCCCCAGTTGTGACGACAGACGCGCGACTTAAATAAAACAACATGACAACTTTGGTCGATCCAGGGTGTCACCAAATCTACCTTGTACGTAGAAGTTAACGTCAAATATCTTGAGCCAAGAATCATGCGAAGCCTCCAACATGCAACCGATTGTGAAGGACTTCAACGCGATGCCAATGCGAATGGTGCAATGTCAAGACTATCTATCAACCGTACAAGATAAAACTCAACGTTCAAGCTATGGCAAACAATCCACTGCTCCAGGTCAAGCATCCATTACTTACAACAGTATTGAGGCGGTTGCCTTGGATGTCAACGGCTTGGACCAAGGGGGCCTTTCCTGCGAATCCAAGGGCCCGTGTTGATTTTGTGACAGATTGAGCGGCACCATTCAAGCCAAAAGCCGACGAAGTGGCTGCGAAGACGGTAAGCAATGCAAGGGGAGTGACCTTCATGGTTGTGGTTTTGTTAAATTTGCAACAAGTGATTGCTAATATGCCGATGCTGAATGCCGTGATAATTGGCGGCTTGGTGACATCCGAGATTTGGTCGGCGAGAATCCGAAACAACTCCAGCTTGCGAGAAAGTTAGATGCGCTACTGCAAGATTTCCGGATCTGGTTGGATCTTGGTGAGTGCGAGGAATGTCCCTAAAATATGTTACTTTTAATATCTTTAGTAGCGCCCATCCGAAACTTACGACGTTTTTCTCGGTAAAATAGATTGTTTGATCGCGTTCCTCCGTTGCTGACGTACGTCGTCGACGGCTTCCGAGCGACGGTTGGCGAGGTAAGGAACGACCGACTGACTAACGGTTACATTTTCAACGGGTATTGCGGTCACGGACTGGGACAAAACCGAAGATGCGATGATGCAATTCATGACCGAAATCTTGATGGGAATCATTCGAGAACCCGCAGAAAAAGATACGAAGGCATCCGAACCCATCGAACACAAGTTGAGCGACGAACCATACGTTTCTTTCCTCACCTCTTGATTGCATTGACGTAACAAGACCTTGAATATCCATACACCATATACGCAACAACAGTCAATCGACGATCACTTTGCCAATATATCACTCCACAATGGCATTATCTCTTCTAAATTATTTGTACTGGGAGATTCCGGTCAGTCCTTCCCCGTTGCTGAGTCTTCGACTCCTTCTGCTTCCACAACTAACTTCTATCACTTCTTTTCTATTTATTTCGCGATCGACAGGAAGCTAGGATCCCCTTTGTAAGTAACTTTTTGAGATAGTTACCGACCATGTGTTCTTCACCAAACAATACAGCACCTTTAAACACTCTATTCTCACCATGCGAGAATCGACTTCGTCTCCATTGATTCCATCAGATGATTGCAGACGCGGTAGTTTTAATTGGTTTGACGTATGTGGAAAGGCGCACCAAAGAAGAAACCGAAAAGATCCAAGAAGTCGAGGCAGAGCATGCCGTTCAAGAAAAAGAAATGAATAAGGCAGCCAAGCAAGGGCAGACTTCTGCTATCCGGGAAACAAGTCGTACCAAGCAACACGGAAAGAAGCTGAATATCAATGGACAGAAGAAGCCACAAAAACACTTTAACATTCAACAACCCAGTAAGCGGGATTAGGTCGATAACCAACATCCGTTCCGCGTGAAAGGTCGTGTTTTCAGGACCCAAGAGAAAATCA
Source organism: Nitzschia palea (assembly GCA_019593585.1). Lineage (NCBI taxonomy): Eukaryota > Bacillariophyta > Bacillariophyceae > Bacillariales > Bacillariaceae > Nitzschia > Nitzschia palea. The sequence continues at coordinate 10,731 of SWEM01000139.1, read as the reverse complement.
ATCCTTTTCATTGCAAAAAGTCCACCCACCATGGCAACAAAAAATTCAAAGTAACACGGTCGCTATGGTAACATCAGCATCACTGATCATAAGAATAATGGGACTGGTCTATACGTTTTTCAATAGAGATTAATGTGTCTTGTGCAAAGAGCTGATCGCCTACTCGTTTGGTTTTGCCTTGGATTATTTCTGCAGAAGGTTCGCCTTGCGACTTTCCCACACCTGGAACAAGATCTTGTAATCAAACTCTCCTGCAGCATCGTACATAACATCATTCAACTCATCAAACAAAACTTGTTGCCGATTGAAAAGCTCAGTCTCATTTCGCTCGTATTCCTCTTGTAGTTCAATCATTAGGTCCTGTGCCTTCTCCTCAATTGCCATTAGTTCCTCTGTGGATTTAGCTAGAAGACTCTTTAATACTGCCAAATCATCTCCTTTACAATTCTCAAGGACTTGTGCGGAACAGATGGGTTTCGAGATCGATCGCTTGGCAAAATCAGACAAGGATTCGTAGTCATGTGATCCATAATAAATGTCCCAAACTTTGGAACCACCGACCACTAATGTGGGCAGATCCTGTATGATTTTTTCACCAAGAAAAAAAGTCAGAAAGGATCCAATGATGGAATAGCGAGAACTAAAAACTCCATTTCACGTGAATGCATGTGAACTCACGGTTATTCGATAATAATCACAGAGGGCTTCCGTTCCTTCTGTTTCACAGTCGACTTGAGCGATCTGACCGTATTGATGACCCTCCCAATCATCAGCAAGTCCATTCCAAGCTGGACTCAAATCTTGACATTCTGTACATCTGCAAACAAGACACACATATTGTTGTAAGCAATCGAAATCTCGAGTACAAATTGTTCTTATCGAATAGAACTTGACTTACTTTGATCCAAAGAACTACTCCACGTGGAGAGATAACGAGAGAAGAAAGCGTGGAGAAAGAGACAAACAAGAGGTAGGCAAAGAAGCACCATGTCAGTGTGACAAATCACCTTTCTCTCGTCAAAACAAAATGTTAGAGCTGCAATTACCATGATAAAAGTTGCCTTGTTTCCCGACAGATATGTTGCAAAATTATCATCGGTAAGTTGGATAGGAGCTGCTTCCAGTCGAACGAAAAGAAATATCAGCAGCCATGCGAGACCAACTTGAGTGTGGCGTATCATGACTAGATTTGGTATGAAATCAAAGTTGATGAGAGAGGGAAATGTATCAATTTGGCTTGTGAAACGTGAAACGTTCCAGGGATGCGAACTTGACAAAAAGTCGCAAGTTGCGTTGGAGAGAAAACGGCGGAGTCATGCGGACGACGGTCAACAGGTTTTCTATATAACTGCAAGGGCACTTCCGGTACTCGCTTGTACTGTAGTGACCAGGTAGAAAATTGCGATTAGTCATTTATTAGCAGAGTGTTCGCAATTTTGTCTGCCACGAAGGCAATGCGAGAAAACCGATAGCCAAGCTACCAGGGTACTTGATAATACTACTATGACAAAAGATTACCTTCTATACTATAACGCTTACTAAAGCTCATCCTTGGTTTCGCTATCCGTTTCTGCTGATTCTGCTTGTCGAATATCCAAAATCTGCTCGACATACTTGTACTTGAATTCTTCCTTGATTTTATCCAAGTTCGCATTGAACTCCTTCACATACTCATCGTATTGTTGTTGTATGACCGAAACCTTGGAATCAAAAACCTTTTCTTGTTCTTTGACTCTTTGTTCAACCTTGGAAACAATACCTTCCAACTCCATGTCCGACATGGCTTGCAAAGTCTCAATCATCGTTTTCACTTCGGGACTGCAATTTTCCTGCTTGTAGATGCTGCAGATTGGTTTGGTTACATGTTCGTTAGCCCAAGCCAAGAGGGAATCATAGTCACGATGGCCTTCGTAGGTTTCGGCACTCATCGGATCACCGTAGACCAACGTTGGAAAGCCCTAGTTGTTCGATTCCAATATACAATAGAAAGTTGGCATGCCACGAGGCAATGAGACTTCCATGAATTTATTTCCCAAAAAGTGAAAAATCATCCAGGAAAAAAGTCGTACATACCTGAATGTCGAAGTCTTGGCAAATCGGCTGACCGTCATCTGATGTACAATCCACTTTGGCAATCAAGGCAACTGGGTGATTCGCAAAGGCATCTGCCAATTTATCCCAGTCCTCACTCATGGCCCGACAGTGTGCACACCTAGCAATTCCGATAGTGTAGTAGAATATGAGTGATACTGTAAGATCATGCTTGTTTTTGGAACCAATTCCGTTTGTTCTCTCGGAGGTTTTACTTGACAGCCGAATGACTTACCAAGGGGCAAAAACTAACAGCAACAGCAACAACAACAACAAGAAGAACCAGAATGGCGAGATTAGAAGAGAGATTTGATACGGAGTTGGGTGGATAGGCATGGACTGCCACCAAGCACTTGCAGACACTCCATCTTCTACTTGCCTTGACAAAAACATTCTTGCCGTCCACTTGTGTTGCAAAATTCTCGACAGTTAACTGAGTGGCTTCGCCCAACACCTGTCGTTGAAGACAAAGCGATAAAATGGAGAGAAGCGTCCACCGTACTTGCATCATGCTCTAATACCGGTAGTTATATTGAAAGCACTACTAATGGACGGGGCAGATGAGGCTTTGAACCGTGAGACGCTGTTGTTGTATGTCGGTGTGTTTCTCATCAGGACCGACGGATAGATGTCTTCCTAGACTTTTCCGAACGCCGGTGGATCTTCGCTTTTATAACTACTACCTACGTTGTCGATGGGAAATAGGTACTACGGTAGGTACTGTACAAGTACCAGGTATTCCTTACCGGGACAAGTGAGTAAGGACTCAGAAGAAAGTACCAGTTCTACTTGTACCTGGTAGATGCAACCGATTCACAATCATGTTCAGGGGGGAGAGCTTTGGGTACTACCAGAAGTAAGTTCATCATGCGTCGTACCTGGTCATAGGTCGCTATACTAGCTTCACGACAAAAAGGGAGAATTCTTTCCAACGAGCGACCAAACAGAACATTCTTTCCCTTGCTTACCATGATCCATGATGAAGTTGCCAGTGCTGGGCACTTGTAGATGCTAGTGCCCTTGTGCAGGAGAGATCTAATTCGTCCAATCCTGTACCAATCGATTATTCTATATTGACTCACTGTCAACAGATTTCGTGATCCGCCAAGATTCCAAGAATTGACGTAGAAGATTAGAAGTCTTACCTCATACTAGTACGTAGTACTGTACATCATGCCGCCCGCATGGCTCAAACCTTCATCAACCAGCCAGAGTTAGCAAATGTTTCGTTGGCATAAAATAATAACCGGAATTTCGGAATTTGACGGTATGGTACGTGTCCCCTCGGATATATAACCAAAAAAAAGATCTACGTAGTACGTCATGAAATGTGTACCTGGCACTCCCAACCCAAGGAATCATCATGACATTACGACCAAGAACATATTGCATATTGCATGCTGTAGCAGGAAAGTCACAGGTACGGACAAACCCGAACCTTGCCGTGAAATACTTCAAGTACATCGAGGTTGCTATCCAAGTAAAAAAAGGAGCCGTTTATTTCATTAGTAATCCTGTGATGATGAGCGTGAAAGTGCAAACATAGCTGATGCCATTGTCCAAAATCAAGACGAATCTGATGACGGTAGTCGGAGTTATTGGTTGCAATGTGTGCTGCCCCCCTGACGTTTCGCGATACGATTGGCACACAGTATGAGTGTCACCATTAATTGAAAAATATGTCTTCGATTCGAGATGCAATTGGCCGACGGGTACCGGTTGCAATAAGTACAACTTCCTGGTTGTCTGGTGGATTTTCCCACCGGAATAAATGAACCAATTGTTTCATTCTTTTCTGCAGAGTTCAGATTTGGAACATTTTGGGCACTATTCATTGGGGGACACATAACAATTTTCATTGACGCTGCACGAAGCGGGCCAATGGCAGTTGTCCTCTCAGTCCATTACGTCGCTGACTGACAAGCGGAGTCGAAGGATACATAGGAATTCGTGGAAATAAGTACTGTTTCAAATGTTCGCAATATCGATAATATCCCACCTGGAATTGCGTGCCAGGCCGGCGTTCACTCAGTTTGTGGCTGGTAGCAGCCAGCCTTCATCTGACTGTTAATAGACAAGATATTGAAGGATCTCACGGGGTGCGCTCAGCCTCATTCGAATCACAAAAATCTAAGAGGCGGAAAGGACAGTTTGGGAAAAGTTGTGGTATTCGGTGCATGCAGGCTTTACTCCGTGGCATTTGCATCTTTGTTTCTGTGTTATTTTGTTCTGTGAGAGTATCCTAGTCTGTCGTCAAGACGACTGCTTTTGTATCAAACCTTTCTGACGTATAAAACTTGCCCAACATGAGTTTCACCGAGAGTTTGCCCCAAGATTGTGTGATCGATCGGCTCCGTGTCATGATGCACCAAGAGGACACTCATTACAACTACGAGTCCTACTTCCCTGAGATCACCTGGGCCGAAATGGAACAGCAAGCTCAGTTGAATGCTGGCTGGCGAGAAAAGATCTGCCAATGGTCTTACAACGTGGTCGATCACTTTGATCTGCCCCGAGAAGTTGTCGCGATATCGTTGGATCTTTTTGATCGTTACTTAGCGACCAGGGGCAATCAATGCAGTGGAAATATGGCTCTTTTGGCATCGCTTACAACACTTCATATCTCCATCAAGGTGCACTCGGAGAAGAATATCAAGGTAACCACCCTTGCTTCTCTCTCCAGAGGACAGTTTGGTGCCGAGCATATTGAGCAAATGGAGTGGGCCATCATGGAAGCACTCGGTTGGAAACTACATCCACCGACACTCTTTGCCTTTGTGTCTCATCTCCTTATGCTGTTTCCGAACGAAGTGCACCACACTGTCCGAAAAGAGCTCTTCGAGGTCGCAATTTACCTTGCAGAGCTCAGTGTGTGCGACTCTTTCTTTGTCAAGTATCCAGCATCGACCATAGCAATTGCCGCAGTTATCAATGTTATGGAAGATCTCCCTTACAATCGACTCTCATCCAAAAGTCGTGATGAGTTTTGGGCGAAAATTGCCCTGAACTTGGGAGGATTTCATGCAGCAGATGTTGCGGCAGCCCGAAATCGTCTGCGGTTGATGTTTTCTTCCGCTACTCCATCCACCACCACTACAACTTCCAACTCTTTCTACGAACCTTATGTCACCCACAGTCCGACGTCTACAACAGAGATGCACCTAGACGAAGGAGTCTCACTATCGACTCGAGCTGACTCTCCATTTGTGACCTCTTCGTGTCGCACAGCAAGTGTGGACATGGAGGATCGTTTCCAGTACTCTCCCTCTCCCAACAATTCATCTCATTATCCAATGAGCTACAGTCAATCAAATATTGACTCTTCACCCATAGTGGCGCATCTACATGATCAACAACGATGGAATTACGAACGCGCCAACTAACATACGCGTTTAAACATGCCCACTCGCAAAGTACCATTACATTGCTTTTCGATAACACATATCGCTATTCTAATAAATGCCTTTTTATCTCATATAATATGCATCATATTATTAGTCTGCTCCAAACGAACGAGATTGTAACAGCCAAGGACTTTTTTCAAGCAACCCCGTAGGTATTGGAATGAATACCGTAGCCTCTTCGCCTCCAGAAATCTGGTTACCGTAATAGCGTAATAGCGGATATATAACGCGGTATTCATTTTGTCGGCCAATCCATTTTCGCAGTGACGTGATGCAGGTATTATACTCTTGACAGTCGGCACGGACTTGTGCCGACGATAAACCTGAAAGTATTCAGTATTCAGGCATGATTTCGACATATAGATTTATTCCTTGCTAACTGTAAGTAATTCATTTCACTTAACTCGTCCGACTTCACGAACTTCCTAGCTACCATGAACATTATTTATGATTCCGTTAAAGGGACATGCGAAAAAATAATGCAATACGGTCGTGGGTCGTGGGGTGAAAAAGTTGCCATGTTCGTACTACAAGCAAGCAAATCGCCCCACCACAGGAATCGCAGTGCTTCTCATCACAAACGAGGTACGTACTTGTACATACCAGGCACGGTATTTTGGTTTTTGATTGTAGTAGCACATATTTAACTGGGACAATTCGTTGGCTGCTGCTTCGAATGTTAAACTGTGCTAAAACGAAAGAATAAAGGTTATGCCTACAATTGATCCGTGAAGGTACCACCGTACTTGTTAGTAGGAATAAAGCAACGTCAAGAGAATAGAAGAATAATCGTACAGTTAGAATTGTGAGATTTTTCCGTCTGGCTGCCGCTTCTTCCTTGTTGAGGGTGGCACAACAAAATGTTCAGAATCAATGCTTTCTCATCGGCCATCTCCATGGAATGCAATTTGCGCAATTCGTAAGGTCCACCCACCCTTGCAAAGGTTGTATTTGGTCATCACTTATATTACATGTTACTACGACTGTTGAAATAGATTACTAGTAGTCGTAGTGGTCTATTGGACCTGACTGTAAGTTCCAATGGAACCTGGTACAAGGTACTTGTACCACTTACCTGGTACGGTACCTGGTACTACCGTAGGTACCTTGTCTCCAGCAAATCGGCGCACGTTCTGCTGAAATGAATGAACTGACTGTAACACAGTGAAATAATAAAAGCAGTACAGAAGTGCTATCCATCTCCTGCAAACAAATGGCTACCCCACCACCGATGCTAGACCTAGATGCTTCTCCGATAGCCGGTCAAATCGGGTGGGCAGTTATGGATTTGGAAGGCCACATGATCAAGTCTCATTCGTTGAAGGAAAGTGACATTTCGATCCTATTTCAGATGCTACAAGAAAGTACAAAGATCCAAGGCCAACAGCCGTTGAAACGTCTCACTGTGACATTTCCTGGAGTGACCCGATTCTTGGTAACTCGAGATGAATCACACATTTATTTGGTACAAACCAACGCCGTGTAACTCTAAATCCAGGGCCACAAAATCCCGTGACACAACGGATACCACCATATCCTGGCAGGAGCAAGGGTTTCGGGCAGTGTGTTGCATCCAGGAAGCAAGCCTCATCACTGGAATGGTCCTTGAGCCATGCGAGGTATTGACAGTGATTCTCATGGCCTCGCTTTCGCTTGTCACCAGTCGGAAATACCTATAGATCTTTTGCCAATTTTCATGGCTAATAACTTGTATTTAGCATCGCCCTTCTCCCATCTGCCTAGTCGAAGGAAAAGAACAGCACTGTTTGTTACTGCTAGTGTAAGTGATCGAACGAAGCTCGTTGGATTTCTTGGATCGAGATCGTTTCTTTACGACCGGCATTCATGACCTCGCACATGAAGCCAAGAAAAATAGCAAACATGCATTACAATTAGCTAGGTGTAAGATTGTTAGCTGTGTATATATCTTTCCTCACTGTGTATATTTGGTTTCAAAGCCAGTCCGACAATCCAACGTAGACACAGATTCACGTCAAATCGTGTGATTTTTTTCAAGCATGGCAAGTGACTCTATGCAGTTCTAACCCTAACCCTGACTTCTTCCTTGTCCGTACTTTCTTCAAGGCTTATCCAAACCAGCTCTTCTTTACTTCTACCTTGCCAGATGCTGATCCTTTTGGAACTTTCTTGAATCGACGCTTTGGTGCACCGCAGGGGGGGCAAGAATAGTCTTCTGGTAATGCCGCCCAAGCTTTAGGACCCTTTGTGAAGACATAACCACAGTCCTAAATAGAATCGAAACAAATCAATATTAGAGTTAGTAATACAGCATCTCAACCTTTGACCCAAGCTTTTTGAGATAGTTCTTTTATGTTGAGATACGAAAGTCATCCAATACAAAAATCACATTACCAGACATACCTTGCAGACATAGTCCCCGGGACTACCATCGTCCTTGGGGGCACTAAAAGGACCGAATCGAAGACTTGTACTTGATGCGATCCCCGTAGCTAAAGTGTTCGTCTTTGCTTGTCGTAGGGATGAAAGTGTGAATCCCACGCACTCGCGAACGTTGGCCAAAGCCACAACGAAAACAAGGAGGAGGAACGTAATTGCTTTCATTGCAAAATCTTTCACGAGATATGACACACAACGATGATAGAACTGCAACACACACTATTCAATGATTCTCCTTTCCCTGACTTCACTCACAACTACCGTCAAGAAGTTGTGGGTTTCATTGGAACAAACCTTCTTCCGTTGACGTTTTCGATCAAGTCTGCGTCAGCCGGAAAAACTTCAAAATGCTATTCCCACCAAAAAAATAGAAAAACTCCGAATTTTCCACCTAAAATCTAAAAATGGGTCTGTGATCTGTGATCTTTTGTTAGAACTTTGAATATACTACTAACGTTGTAGTAGTACATGATTTCTGGGAGACACTCTCTACCGGTACCTAGTAGGTAAGGACTCATCCTACTATTTCACGAGACGTCATCCATTTCGTTTGCCAGTGATTCATAATCTAGTTCTCGTACACTGGAACTAGATTTTGGTCGTGTAGTTTAGAATTATAAAAAGGAATTTATATATACACCAATAACTACATCTCTCCACAGCAGCTTGCACTTATTTCTTGGAAGCCAAGCGAAGATTTCGAAACCCATGGCCGATTCGATCACGTGCTGCTTCTTCAGTCACCTCCATCCAGTCAAAGTCTGCTTTGTCAACAGACGTTGGTGCGAGGAAACGACAACCCTTTCGATGCATAATGGTGTAGATTTCTTTGACTATGACGGCCTTTTGCACCCGTGACGCACTGTCATACTCGTCTCGCCTTTCTTCAAGCAAGAGTTTCATTAGTTGATTCCCTGGTGACTTTCGCCCTCGCAACCCTCGACCCATAATCACATCCCAAGGCCCCGGTGGATCGACTTCCATAGGTTTTGCAAGCGGAGTTGGAAAAGAGCTTTCATCCATCTTGAGCTTTGTTAACCAAGTGTGGTGGGATTCCACATCGAGCGACCCGTCATGGTGGACAGGTATAGTGGAAGGAGGAATCCCAAAGGTCATGAGATTAAATTGACATTCTTTGTGATTCCCAAAATGAGATTGGAATCTAATAAAATACCGCGACTCGACAAAATGGCCGAGTGTGTTCAAGGTCTCACGCATGCTTTCATCATGAAAACAACAGTGGACTGCAGCCAGCCTGACAGGCATGCAAGGCATAGTTGCTGCATACTCTGGACCTCTTTTCCTTCCATCTCGCTCGATCTGGGAAGCTTGTACACCGTAGAACACAAGGACGAGTCCTCGCCTCTGGATATCTTCATCCCGAGCTGCAATCACAGAAGACCAGAAAAGTAATTTTGCCTTCGACAAAAGACCAAAAGGAAAACGGGTGTAAGCCGTGATTGCTTTCAAAGTGAGAAATTTCAGAGAGTTGGGTCAATGCTCACCGATACTGCAGCCGGGTGATAATAACAAACTCGCGGAAATTGTGCTAAAATGGCTCTTCCACTTCTGTCGCGTTTGTTGAGCAGTTGAACAGCTCCTTCGTGCAGCACTTGCTGATCAAGCTCGTTCAAATCATCTAGTTGGAGCTCCTTGCCAAGCTTTTCCGCTCCAAAGAATTCCTTCTTTGCTTGGAAATGCTTCAAAACCCGAGTCGCAGCCTTTCTAACATCAAACACGTCTGCGCGGAGGAATTTGATGAGCTGAGTTTCCACAAACTCGGGCGATTCCAGGGCTACCTGATCATACGCTTCTCGCTCCTCGCCTGGTATAGTTGTATCGTTACGCAATTTGAGTCTCAACTCGTCCAGCTTCTCTTGAACAAATTGTTCCGTTTCCTCTACGGGTTGAAAGACTCCATGTACATCATGCAAGGACTCCATTCGATCTTCAGGAGTAACTTTTTGCAAAAGTTCTGCCGGAACATCATGGAGATTCTGCCTGGCAAAAAGCCTCGTAACGTTGCCCATTTCATTATTATCTCCCATCTCTTTGAGTGCTTGACAGTGAAATGGATGTTCCTAGAAATATTATTCTCCCTGAGAAGATATATTTTGTAGAAGTGTCGAGTCAAAACTCAACACCGCCACAACTCAACAGATGCGTGTAAGAGGATGGTGGGGCGATTGATGCAGCAGAATGGGATATTTATTTCGGAAAATGCCGTAAACCGAATACCCAGCAACACGCAACCGGACTCCATGTAGAAAACCAGATGTGTTCACAGTCAAACAAGCCTTTATGTATATGCCTCCACTTCTGTGTGGCAAAGAAGAGGTTATTTGGAGGATGAGGAGATTTGGCTTAACAGTAAGGAAATCTCTTGGTGCGACCTTTTCACGACTTGTCCCATATGCCAGGTAAATGGAACACCCAAGCCCGAAAGCGATCTGAGTTGATGATGATTGGATGGTCCTTGGGCAATTTTGGCTGGTTCTCACACTTGAATTTCACCGTGGCGCATTCGTCGCGAAAAATGGAACATCTGCGAACGAAACGCTTCTGTGTGAAGATTTATTGAGGACGTCAGCTTTACTTAGGAAAGCGAGAACAAGGAGAACAACGACGCGAAACAGATTCGCGATACGAATTCTCCGAATTGGAAGGTAAGTACCGCTCCAGAAAAACACAATATGTAAAATGAAGTTGCATCGAAAACCCTAGAAAAACCCTAATTAATACTACCCGTAGAGACATTGGCGGTAGCGGTGATTCTCCTTTTTCATATTATTCCGAGACAACGGGCCATTCTTCCTTG
>SWEM01000138.1:0-64598 GCA_019593585.1 Nitzschia palea | reverse complement strand
TTAGTAGATCGGTATACTGGGGAGGTAAGCTTTCCACCAAACAATCAAACTGTCTTTGACGGTCATGGACGTTCAGGACGACAATACTGGCTCTGGTTGAGAAATACAACAATGGCTCCGATTTGGTCCGATGAGCATTGCGTGGCAGCGTTCCCAAGTATTCCCGGACCAGAAGGTGTGGAGCGTATGAAAGCCCTTGACGACGCAATCGATAGCCGCGATCATATCAATGAGTACTTTGACAATCCCACCGATGTGGACGCACCTCCTGAGGCTCGATTGCAAGAAATGTTAGAGACTCGAAAGTCTTTGTGCATATACGATGAAAATCTGCAAAATGCAAAGGTGGTACACTTCATGGGAGACAATGATTCCGGTGCGAGGCTCCTCGTGCATTTCTACACATTTTTATTTTTCGAGGACTATCGTCAAGACTTGTGGACGAAGAGGTTTGTTCGAGATCATTTGCGATATATTGACGAGATTCAATGTGCCGCAGCTCGTGTTGTTAATGCTGTTCGGCAGAAAGCTATCGAAAATGGTAACCCTGAAGGTATTTATGATTCATTTCACATACGTCGCGGAGGTAAGATTCTTTTGATGGCTTTGTCATTGGTTTGATACCATTGAGATGATGATTTTCGTATGCTAACCCTTGTTTTGTGGTCCCAGACTTTCAATACAAGGAGACGCGAATTAGTGCCGAGCAGATTTATGAAAATACCAAGGACCTCTTGCAGGCCAACTCGACCATATTTATTGCAACGGATGAAAAGGATTCGTCGTTCTTCGATCCGCTACGCCAACACTACAAGTTGTTGTTCCTGAATGATTTCAAGCATTTGATAGAGGATGTGAACAAAAACTACATGGGAATGTTGGATCAAAGGATCGCGTCTAGAGGACTAACCTTTGTCGGAGCGTATCTGTCCACGTTTACCGGTAAGGATAACGAATCTGTTGTTGCTGCTGAGGGCGCCTAGAACATTCTTTTATCATACACCTGACTGTGATGAATTGTTTATTTTTTTGTCTTGCGCAGGCTACATCAATCGGATGAGAGGATACCATTCAATGAAAGATAAACTTCCCGGTTGGGAGAAGGGAGAAATCAACAGCTACTTCTATGTGCCCATGGATCACCAACTGGACATGCGTAAGTATACCGCCATTCAGCAACCATTCTGGGGTCGTGAATTTCCAGTGGGATGGCGAGATATTGATCATGATTTGCCACCCACCGCATATCGGAGCGATATCTAAGTATACGTTGGTCCCACAGGACAATATATACACTCAATCGACCATTCTTGTCGAGCAGTTCACGGGAGGAACCAGACGTCGGTGATGTCCGACACAAATGTACTGACGCGACGAGGAAGGGAGCATCATTAACTGGGATAGACACGCCATCAATAGACACAAATCATCATCGCTGCAATGGCGGAATCCTGCTCTTCAAAACAAGATGATTGCGGCCACCCTATGGCACGGTCGCAGAGGTTGGGACATCCTTGCATCCTGTATTTTGCTTTTGCGACATCACAACCTCAAGTCATGGTTTGTAGACGGACATTCGTCCACAAGAATGGGGCTCTACACCAGGCATTGAAATGTGTACTATCGTCGAGATCAAAAATACGTACTCAAAAGGAGAACAGCAACCGGTCCATGGTACGGCATTCATTTGCTCCAGAGTCTTAATGGATGCTAAGAGGGCTTTGACCCCATGGTGCCATTGTCAAACCTTGAAAATAGCTTTGAGCCTTGCCCCTGATGCTTTATGTGTCAATAGAATGAAAGCTCCCAGAAAAGTTGATCCCCCCAGCCAAGTCTAACCGTAAGCCATGTTTGAATCATATGATTCGTGGACCTCGCTCGTGTACAAGTACTGTACCATGTACTTACGATATACCGGTAAATAGAGTGCATGTCTCGTTGTTTTGACCTCATGTACAATGTACAAACGTTATATTAGTGGACCTGATCTGATCACTGTATACTACTTCTTTCCTTGCTACCTACCGTAAATGGCACCCGCGAAAAGGATGAAGAGCACACCGATACTTGTATCCTTGGCTGTGTTCATCGTTTTTATCGTGTTCTTGAATATTGCATACCTGGGAAAGGTCGCGTCAAACTCAGAAGCTTTCGAAGTCGCGGATACCAATGGATCTTCCTCTTCCGACAAAACAATCATCTCGCCGAGTAAAATTAGAGAAGAGATCCACAAGACCACACCAGAAACCACGACAAATGAGAATCAAGATGCTGCTGGTACTTCCCAAAATGATGGACAACAAGACCAACATAGAGTTGCAGGATTGAACTGTGACAAGTATGGAGGACCATCGCAAGAAATTGCCCAAGAAATGGTTTACTGGAGAGACATTCCTGCTGATGCTCAGTTTGAGAGCCCTTATGCTCGTTATGGAAAATCTCCAAAATATCTCACCTTCGAACCAGATGAAGGAGGTTGGAACAATATTCGTATGAGTATGGAAACCGCCACTGTACTGGCACATGCTATGGGGCGCATTTTGGTTCTCCCGCCAGAGCAACAAATGTATTTGCTATGGAATGACAAGAAGAACAATCGTTTTACCTTCAAAGATTTCTTTCACTTTGATAGTATTGCAGAAGAACATCCTGCTGTGGAGGTGATCTCAATGGAAGAATTTCTGAATCGAGAAGCACTAACAGGACATTTAGTAGATCGGTATACTGGGGAGGTAAGCTTTCCACCAAACAATCAAACTGTCTTTGACGGTCATGGACGTTCAGGACGACAATACTGGCTCTGGTTGAGAAATACAACAATGGCTCCGATTTGGTTCTTTGATCGTTGCGTCGCAGCCTTTCCGAGTGTTCCCGGGCCAGAAGGTGTGGAGCGTATGAAAGCGCTTGACGAATCAATTGATGGCCGCAATCATATCAAGGAATACTTCGACAATCCCACCGATGTGGACGCACATCCTGAAGCCCGTATGCGAGAAATTTTAGGGACTCGAAAGAGGTTGTGTGTATATGATGAAAATCTGCAAAATGCAAAGGTGGTACACTTCATGGGAGACAATGCTTCTGGCGCGAGGCTCCTCGTGCATTTCTACGCATTTTTGTTTTTCGAGGACTATCGTCAAGACTTGTGGACGAAGAGGTTTGTTCGAGATCATTTGCGATATATTGACGAGATTCAATGTGCCGCAGCTCGAGTTGTTAATGCTGTTCGGCGGAAAGCTATCGAAAATGGTAGCCCTGACGGCATTTATGATTCATTTCACATACGTCGCGGAGGTGAGACTCTTTTGACAGCGTCATTGGTTGGATGCCGTTGACATGATGATACTTGTATGCTAACCCTTGTTTTGTGGTCCCAGACTTTCAATACAAGGAGACACGGATTAGTGCCGAGCAGATTTATGAAAATACCAAAGACCTCTTGCAGGCCAACTCGACGATATTTATTGCAACGGATGAAAAGGATTCGTCGTTCTTTGATCCACTACGCCAACACTACAAGTTGTTGTTCCTGAATGATTTCAAGCATTTGATAGAGGATGTGAACAAAAACTACATGGGAATGTTGGATCAAAGGATCGCGTCGAGAGGACGAACCTTTATTGGAGCGTATTTCTCAACGTTTACAGGTAAACAAGAAAAATGCAGTTTCCGTTGACCCCCCCGGGCATTCTTTATCATATACCTGACTGTGATGATTGTTTTGGTTTTGTTTTGCGCAGGCTACATCAATCGGATGAGAGGGTACCATTCAATGAAAGACAAATTACCTGGTTGGGAGAAGGGAGAGATCAACAGTTACTTTTACGTTCCACTTGATCGAAAATTGGACATGCGCAAGTACAATGGCATACACCAGCCGATGTGGGGTCGTGAGTTTCCAATCGGTTGGCGTGACATTGATCATGATTTACCACCCGACGCCTTCGCGAGCAATGTGTAGCAGGTGTCAAAGGCAAGAACCCCTGCGTTATAGCGGTTGTAAATACCCACGAGATTTTAAGCGTATTCCCAAGACCATTTTACAGTAAACGTTTTCCTCGTTTTGGCTTATCTGCATGTATACTTCTATAGTCGAATACTAACTTTTAGTCCTCAGTAATGACAAAGTCTTCCACATTGGCAGAATCCCCAGACGCCTCTGGTTTCAACGTCGGTGTACTAGTAAGGCTATCCACGTCCTCTTCATTGGAAGTTCCCTCACTGTCAGTATGAATGTTGATTCTCTCCTTTGTTACGTCTGGAAGTTCTTCAATTTTCAATTGGATTCTACGCCTCTTGGGAGCTTGTTTCGGGGCGACTACAGTCAAGATGCCCGATGCCAAGGTAACCGAGATATTTTCCACATCAACATCATCGTTTAACTGGAACGATTGGTCAAACTCAGACTTTGATAAAGATCCCTTTTCGCGAATGGTACGAGTTCCGCGTATTCGTAGGACATTTTTGTTTTCAATTTCCACCGTTAAATCACTGGCAGGGACACCGGGAACTTCCATTGCCAACTCGACCCACTTGCCGTCTTCCGACTCGGCAATGGAATACCGCGGAGCGAGACTTTGTTCGAGGCGAGCAAGTTGATCACGTTGCTGACGGAATAATGAATTGGTGGTATAAAATGGAATACTGAACATGTCACTGACAAGGTCGACCGAGCTGGGGCGATGGCGTCGATGGTAATCGTATCTACTACAATGAGAACCATACGAGCGTCCACAATGCCCGCCGTTGCGAGCGTCGACCATGGAGAGCGAAGTCGCAAGGAGGGATCCCAAAATGAACTTTGTTTGTAGTGCTTTCATTTTCTTTTTAGAAGATTGTGATTGATTGTAGTTGGTTTACGGATTGGTGTCACGTCAATGCAATTTATGAACACAACTCTTGGATTTTCGGACCAGATCTTATCTCAGTCGTGTTTTCGGCTTCCACGTTGCAAAAACTTTGAATCGTCCAACGATTCGGGGATGAACTACCATTTACACTTTATTACCTTCGCTCGACTATAACCGAATTTATTATTTATGGCTAATAAAGTAACTGTAAAGTAGTACATACTAAAAGTAATCTTGTAGGCATCTCAATTGGTTCACAATATAGATCCACATGGATGCTTCTGGGAAGCAGTGCCAATATACTCGCAGCCGTGGATCATCTCTGTGCTCAGCATTGGACCAGTGTAGACCACGTAAAATAGATGTTGCATGGCTAGAGTCAATATACTTGCAACGGCAACTGTACACAATTACTACCTATACCTCACGGTGTTACGGTTAGTCTAACTGTGAAAGTCCAGGTTAACCAGATTGATGATTGTGAATTTTTCTAGTACAAACGATTGTATTAGCTCACTTTCCTCATCAAAATGAGCGCAAACAATATAATCATAACTCATAAGTAAAGGATAGACTGATGAAATGTAGTTCAAGGTCCAACAAAATCAAAAGGGCATCATGGCATCCATGGTTTTGAGAGGATGGCGATGTTGGGAGAGCTCTTGCCATTCCAGATATTTCATGCAAACATCGTGGGGAATGGATTCAGTCTTCGTTTAAGCTCGCTCTTGATCATAGAAAGCTCTGCAGCTGCACCGCCAACTACTGAGCTGTTCTCTCGAGCGCGACGGAGAAGGTATGGAATCACCTCATGAACTTCGCCATAAGGGACGTACTTGTATGCGCGGTATCCCATCCTTCCAAGGTTGAAGGACAGGTGGTCACTCATTCCATAAAGTTGACCAAAGCAAATGGTGCTTGTACTCTTGTCGACACCATACTTGTCCATGGCTGCAATGGCCTTTTCAATACTACTCTGATTGTGCGTTGCGCACATGAGTTCAATCAACTGATCGGATTCCATACTCTGGCGAAGTAAAAAGTCCACCGCTTCGTTGTAACAGGCATGGGTCTCTTCAATGGAATCGTGAATGGGGATGGGGAGATGCGCGACCGACGCAAGTAATTTCTCACTTTCCATGTAGGCTCCGCGAACTAGTTTTGCACCGAAATGATAATTGAATCTTTTGGCTCGGTCCAAGTCGGTGCGGAGACGTTCCATGGCGTCCTTCAAGTAGCACTGATAAGTGTTGTATATGATTGGTCTATCACTTTTGTCCATGGCATTGTACTTTTGCTGCAAGTCTAGCACGAGGTTGTCAATGGCAGGTTGGAATCTAGTTTGCTCAGCATCAATCAAAAGGCGAGTCCCCGTACTGGTTGCTGTGTCAGCTAACGTGTGAGCCCTTTGATACATGCTCTCAATGAGCTCAATCTCTTCATCAGTGGGTGTTGCAAGTGCAAGCGGGCCAACCTCCTTGCATGTTTTGGTTATCTTTGGCAAATCGGTTGGCCTGAGGTTTAGGGACCAAGAAATGTAGTCAACATTGCCTGTACCATTAGGGTCGAATTTTTGAAATATATCATTCAAACTTTCATCGCCCTGATCAAAAAATAAACTTCGGATGAAGAGTCATAAATGTCAACAAGGTCAGTTTATTGTCACTCCATGAGGCATCACATGCGGGCAAGAATAGTACCGGTACTTACTTGTATCCAATTTCAAACTCTTCTCGACTGACAAATCCATCCAGGTTGGAGTCAAACTTTTGAAAAAGCCTTTTAGTCTCTACAATTGCTTGGGACATGCGAGACAAAAGCTTTGGATTACCCAGTGCTGTGATCTTGACAGCGGCAAAGCCATCTTTGGATAAACTCGCAGCATCGTGGATGCACTGTTGGAATGTTTGTACGTGTCGATCGCATTGATCTTCATCTTCATAGCTATATTCTCGGGCAGTATGCTGTAATCTCCGTGCAGTGTACTGCTGTAAATGGTTGACCGGTGTACCAGGGACCTGAGTCTTGCTCTTGTTCTTACTCGGCGATGCCCCTTCATCACTTTCGGCTGCATAGTCCAAAATACTGCCTACTCCAACCGAGTCTAGTTTCTCGAGAATCGGCTTGATGCGTTGTTGGTCTTCTCCAGCACAAAAGTGGCCGTACAGGGTGACTTTTAGTAATGAATCAGTGAGTCTGTTTCCCAAAAGTCGGCGTGATAGTAAAAGAAGATCTTCGGCATGATTTACGAGAAAGGGAACCTTGCAGAGTCTAAAACTCAGTGCAGCTCGAACAAGTTCTGTAGTTGTTTTCGATTCAAAGGCAGCCTTCGAGTCATTAAAGTCAGGAATCAGGTATTTGAGTTTGTCCTTGTCACCTGGAATTCCCAATGGATGAGATGAATGATTTTGTTCTTTGCGGTAGGATACCGACGAGTGATATCTACACGGTAAAGTTGCGGAAGCGCGAATGGCGGTTTTAAACGATCCAGTGATCGAACGCCTAGTGATGGAAGATAGCATGGTGTTTTCGTTGTTCCAATTCTTGAATTTGGTCAACTTTTGGAATGACACGACCTTTCCAGAAAAGGAACACCTCTACTACCGTTGATGCGACTTCGCACGGTTCCGTTCGTGTTGACTTTGGGAACATTCGAAAAATGCCACGACACGTGCGCGATGTGATTGGATGCTGTCATCATTAATCATGCCCTGCACTGGGTACCCGGTGATTGCTGATTGGATCCTGACATGATAGGAGGGATCAAACAGTATGATAGTACATACTCATGTGTTTGAGAGTGAGTCAGCTGGAAAGAACAAGATCCACGTGCTCCCGATCAAAAGGCTCTTTCGAGATCGACACGAGTCCCATCTGCAAGCTGGAAGGCAGCTGGCGTGGCGGCCGTTTCCGATGTCACCATGTCAGACTTGTGAATCTTTTGCGGCAGTAGTGGTGCCACTACTTTCTTGTTATATTTGTTGAACCATTCGCAAGGACTCTTTTGACGAAAGCTAACCATGAGACTTCCAGCTGCTATCGCGCTTCTCTATGTTTCGGCTGTTGCCGGTTTCACAACCACAGGCGCTCCCAAACGAGAGACGGCCTTGCACATGACACCACCCCAGGATGTCTTGAAAAAGGCTGCTGTCTCGGCTGTTGCTGCTGCATTTTTGGCAAGCAACTTGGCTATTGTTGAGCCAGCCTTGGCATTTGATATGGATTTTGGAACTTCTCAAGTTGTCGCGGGACGAAGTGGTGGTCGAGCGGGAGGTCGATCCAGTGCCGCCAGGGCACCCGTACGACCCACCACCTCGTCGTCATCGACCACCCGTGTCATCCAAAGAACAACCTATATACAACCCGCACCAGTCATTGTGGCACCTCCTGTATACGGTTATGGATACAACCCGATGCCAGGATTAGGTACGATCCAATGGGGATGATTAGAACTCGCACCATGAGTATCTTTCTTTGGCGACTCATGAAAACTTGAATTGTTATTGTTGTTGTTTTTTTATTTTCAGGTTTGAGCATTGGATTGAATACCATTAACCAGATTGGAAATGATATTCGTGATTATCGCCAAGAGGGCGAAATTGCACAAACCCGTGCGCAGTTGCAAGATTCTCGACAACGTGAAGCCGACATGGAAGCACGTCTTCGACAATTGGAAATGGCCAACCAAAATAATCTTTTGAGTCAACAACAGCAACAACAACTTATGCAACTGGAATTGATGATGCAACAACAAAAAGCCGCTGCTCCGGCTGCAGCCAACTAATCTCTACTAGCAAACATCCAATAGCCAAGTGTGTTTGGAAAATCTTGAAAAGCCAGCTGTTTTGTCGTTCTAGCTTGTTACTATCTGCCATCGTTGACAATGTGGTCCTTTTCACACTCAGAGATGCCTAGCGCGTCTGCTACGTCATCTGCCATCTTTTGAATGTCGACATCCGAGGCATCTCCGTCCCAGGCGTTGCCCAAAAGCATGGATATGGCTGGGTGATCATCTTGAATCCATGACTGTTCCAGTAACTTGACGTAGAAATTCTCTGCAGCCAACCGCCTGACTCTTGGAAAGGGATGCATCAAAAGTTTGCAGACGAATCTCAACACTTCCTGAAATGGCATGGCATGTCGAAAGGAAATTTGAGAACAAGGACTCCAAGACAACTTTACGGTCGCCATCGAACGTACCTCCTTGCCTGAGTTGTCGGGGGTCAGCAAACCCAAGGACACGTCAATGAGAGCAGTTAGTCTATGTACATCCTTGCAACGCGACTCTTCCACTCCAAGCAACCGAAGAAGTGATGAGGCGAAACACTCGTCACGAATCAGTCCGTCAATGCAGAGTCGGTCCATCAAAAGCCGTATCGATTTCAACAAAGGGAGAATGACTCGTCCCTCGTGTTGATGGTGTTCGAAAATATCCAAGAGCGCTGAGAGAGAGAGTTATTAGAATAAGGAATGTGCGCGTAATCGAACATCGTCCTCATTACCACCTCGTTGGCTCACCTTTACCCAGTCTATCAATATTTTCGGTAGAAGAATTTTTTACCCAAGAAACAAGCGCCGCTCCTGCTTCCTTTGCCACACTCTGGCTGAGGCATCCTACACTGATGATCAAACCTGCAACAACAAAAGGAAAATACGTTTCCAAATCAAGGCATCTTGTAACGAGTGGGAAGGACACTGCAGGATTAGCCCAATTGATATTCTGGTCAACGCAACCACCGGTGGCAGTGCTTCCAACAAGGATTTCCATTAATCGAACTTTCTCTTGAATAAAAGGAATGGTTGGCTCCATGTTGGTGAGCAACTTCCAGATGCAGTTCCCTGCTTCCGACCTTACTGCATCAAGTTTTTCTGCCAATTGTTTCAGGAGACCACCAACCAACTTTGTGCAGATTTCTTCGCTAAGAATTGGTTCAGCACAATCAGGAGGAACGTTGGCTGCCGCTATTGCCAGGGAAACTAATCCCTGCATCGCAACGGTTCGAGACATAGACCCAACATCTCCCCTGCGGTCCATGTTGTAGTCCTCCAAGCCTCGGAAATGTGCGGAAAAAACATTTTGTATTTGCGTGGATGACAGTGTCACATGAGCTCCATCACTCGGTGTTGAATGTGGTACAATTCCGACGGTGCTGGAAATACAAGCAAGCGCGACCAAGGCATTTCTTCGGGTTTCGGCGTCTTTCTCGTCACCAACAGTCGCATCTGGGCGAGAAATGCGACAAAGGCAAGCTATTGATTGATCCAAGACTCTCGACGAAGGCGCGAGGAGCTTGGCAGGCAGACACCCCAAAGCCATTGAAAAGCCTCGAGTCACTGCTGGATTGATACTCGTTTTCACTTCTTTGACGTACTTGTCGACAACCCGTTTTTGCAACCGATCGGATGGCCCGGACGGACCCACAGGAAAATAGACACGCGTGAGGTGAGAAAGAGCAAGGGTTGCCCTCTCCTGGACATCCTCGTTTGGGTGGGGTATACAAGCATCAACAGAGTCGAGAAGCCGAACTTGCAAAGGAACGGAGAGAGGAATTCCGGCCAGAGAAAGGCATTCAATCAAGCGACAAACAGCCGCTCGCATTTGTTCGCCACCTTTTCCTCGGTATAGGCGTTTCTTCTCGATCATGGGAACCAATTCAGCAGTCCGTGACAATGTGTCAGAGGAGAGAAGGCCATTGAACGCTTCACCTCGTGTGCCTTTCATTTGTCCGATACCAAGGATGATTTCCGCTAGACCCAATACGCACCCATGGCGAAGTTGCACGTCTCGTTCATCAAGACTGTTGTGCAAAAGATAAGGAATAACATGAGTGCTCATATAGTCAACATCGAGGATTGTTAACCTTCCCAGAGCTTGCGATGCCAAATTTCGAATATCTCTGTTCCAATGTTGCAGCTTCACCTTGTATAGATGATCGATAATAACGTTTCGGTATTCATCAAATTCTGCAATCTCTGGAGCAATCGAGAGATAGGCGTCGGTACGATTCCCCAGTGAAAAAAAGTCTGCCTTGGTCAGAATTGAAATTCCATTCTTAAAGTTCTATTGGCCAACAACATTGAAGAAAAAAAGTGAGAGTTGGTTCGCTTTGAAAGTAAACGTAATCCGCACAAGTAGCCAAGACGCACCGTTGCACCTTGCCTTCCGAGAAATTCCTGAAAGGCAGCACTCGCTGCTCGTCGGCAATTCACCTCTTTGTCAAAAAGAAATGCAGTGACGACTGACTGGGTTAAAGCAGAGGCAAAGGGCCGCATAACTTCTGGTGAATAAGCCCGAGCGAATGCCCAATAGGTATAGCAAGCGGCATCTCGAACGTGCGCCCCTACGCTTGTCTGGCGTCGCGGTACATCGAACTACAAGACAGACTCAATTGTGTTAGATCATTCCAAATGTGCCACAATTTCAAAAACATACAAACTCGTACATGAATGGCATCGACGACATTGGGCATGACTTCGCTTAGGCGATGCGGCAAAAGTAAACCACGACGTGCCAACTCAGCCATGGCCAGGCATGCTCCATGCCAGTCATTGTCCTTTTCTCGGTTATCGAACAATTTCAGAATCGCATCCAACACATCGTCCGAACATATCGCTGGAAGCCGCTCAGTAATGCGACCTACTCCTTTGGCAGCGGACCATCGAACAATGGTCGAAGAATCTGACAGACCAGCGATAACCTCTCCGATGGCATCTTCCACTTGGTCCGGAACAAGAAAGAGTTCATATTGTTCCGGTGTCGGATGACTAATCTTGGTCGACTTTTCAATGTTTGACTTCGGTTCTCCTGCTAACTTTGTAGACCGCATGAGGTTTTCCTTGAGGGATCGGCATCCTCGCTGATATCTCCACGATGCCACTCTGGGTGGCATATACAAGGTCCCTATTCTAGTCCACCATTTGATAAAATATTTTCGCAGCAACAAGTTGTTGGGCCTGCTTTCCGTAATTTTCACCATTGTAGGCCATAAAGGAGTCACAAAGCGCAACAAATTGCTGCGGTCAGACTTGGATACCTTAAGGATTGTAGTTAAAGTTTGAAGGACTCCCATTGTCTTCATAATGTCATAGGGATTGTTCAAATACTCTTGCAAAACCTGATCTGCCCATTGTTGGAAAGCATTCAAGTGTGTCGCTTCGAGGTCAGGTCTGGAAAGCCACCATGCGAGACAGGCAGCTGCCATTTCTCTCGTTGGTCCAGCCTCCGAAAAGTATTGTTTTGCTAGCTCGACCAGCTCGTCGATATGATTCTTGTCTATAACCACTGTCAAGGAAAACGGCACCAAACTAAGAATGGCCATCCAATTCCACAGAACATAGATACTTTCCCACAGTTTTGGAGACGCCAAATCTGCAGACTCCATTCCTGATTCACTTTCGATCCGAGAAAATGCTTGCAAATCCAGGAGAGCACAAAGAATTGTTTGAACATGTTCGACGCCATGTGGAAGGAACTTCTGCACTCGTTTGCGGCCTCGAACTTTGGAAATGGCGTAGATGGCAGAAAGCTGTCTAGGAAGAGATGATGACCAGAATTGTTTGCTCCTTGTCAAATCTCTATCATTCATGAGTTCCCTCGCTGCCGTTGCTAATTTGGAAACAATTGCTTCAACATGTTTGTCCAAAAGAGATGGCATTTCGAGGTACTTATCAAAGATACCTCGAAGATCGGACAAGGCATCATCCATCGCTTCAGTCGATTGATTGTTTTCAAGCAGCACATTGATTCGAAGGAAGGCCCTCTCACTTTCCACGAACGCCGCCGCCGTCGACGTTGCATGTGCTGGAGACACGGGATCGTCGCCATCTCCGCTGTCGATCATAACGGCTTTGAAGGTCACAAATAATGATCAGATCTATATGCACTTGCGACCTGTCATCTTCGACTGATCGATCCTTGTTGGTCGGTAATGAAAGTGAATCGAAAACCACATACCGGTCGTCGATCCCTGTAGGTGGTCAGCATTCTCGCATTCTCGGTCATACCAATCATTTTTTTTACCGTACAAGTCGTGGCGGGAATGACAAGATTCTCACGAAAGATATCTTCGCGCCACCCATCCGACCGGCCTGCCCTATCGAAACCTTTCACCATGTGTGACAAGTAGACCCAACGGAAGCCAAATTGAGTGGGACATTTGTTAGGCGTTTTTTTCAAAATTTCACCCACGCAAGCGTTCGCGCCGCGCGCAACAGTCTTTCGGAATCACAGCCCAGCACAGCTCGGTTCGAGACATTTGACAACCCGCTGCAAGGAGCCAAAACAGTCGATCAATTCATAGTCGGACGTCAAGGATCATTGGTATCAACTCTTTCTGAATCGCATCAACACGACATCATGAGAGAAATCGTTCACATCCAAGCAGGACAATGTGGTAACCAGATCGGTGCCAAATTCTGGGAGGTGAGTGCACTGTCAATGGGTTTGGATCTTCAATTGGATTGTCAACGGATCGGCTTCAAAAACGAGAGGAGCCCCAACCTCCAATTTTGGCCGGCGTCTCGGTTACTTAAGGACCGTGCCCCGGGCATTAAGTACATAACGGTTCTTTACGGGCTCGATGGCTACAGATTGGCATTGATGAACTCCATCAATGACAATGGGAAGCAGGATTCATACTACTTTCCGTCTCCTTCTGTCACCCTTGCACAACACGATCCAATAAGGAAGATAGCCTGAGAGTCATGCATGAGTCAGCAGGTTATTTCGAGCTCTCCCAATGATTCGCACTTTATTTTGGTTTCGTTGGAAATGACAACAACCGGTTGTTCGGTCTTGCATTTTGTATCTCACTTTGGTTGTCTTGTTGTACCTTGTCATCTCCTAGGTTATGTCCGCTGAACACGGAATTGACCCCACTGGATCATATGTTGGAGATAACGAACTTCAATTGAAGCGCATCAATGTTTACTTCAATGAAGGTCAAGCTGGAAGGTATGTCTATACTAGATTCGTGCCCCCCTGTGCTTCCGCATCGTTACGCTCACATTACAATCGTCCACAATGTCACAGATACGTACCACGTGCTGTACTTACCGACTTGGAGCCTGGTACCATGGACTCGATCCGAGCTGGTGCCTACGGGAAACTTTTCCGTCCGGATAACTTCGTGTTTGGACAAAGCGGGGCCGGTAACAACTGGGCCAAAGGTCATTACACTGAAGGAGCAGAACTTGTCGACTCTGTCATGGAATGCATTCGTAAGGAAAGTGAATCTTGTGATGTCCTTCAGGGATTTCAACTCACACACTCCATGGGTGGAGGCACGGGGTCCGGTATGGGCACACTCCTCGTCTCCAAGGTCAAGGAAGAGTTCCCGGACCGTATCATCAGCACTTACTCCGTTGTCCCTTCTCCTAAGGTATCAGATACTGTCGTTGAGCCCTACAATGCAACCCTTTCAGTTCACCAGCTTGTAGAGAATGCCGACCAGTGCTTTGCTCTTGATAACGAGGCACTTTACGATATTTGCTTCCGCACTTTGAAGCTTGCCAATCCCAGTTACAGCGACCTAAACCACTTGATTGCTAATGCCATAACCGGTACAACGTGCTCCCTCCGTTTCCCTGGACAGCTGAACTGTGATCTTCGAAAGCTTGCGGTCAACATGATTCCATTTCCTCGTTTGCACTTTTTCTTGGTAGGGTTCGCACCCCTCACTGCCTTCAGCTCTCAAGGATTCCGTGTCCTCACTGTTCCTGAGTTGACTCAGCAAGCGTTCGACGCCAAGAACATGATGTGCGCTGCTGATCCCCGCCACGGACGATACCTCACCTGTGCCATGATGTTCCGAGGAGCTATGTCAAGTAAGGAAGTTGACGATCAGATGCTTCAAATGATTACCAAGAATTCGTCCTACTTCGTGGAATGGATCCCCAACAACCTCAAGGCCTCGATCTGCGATGTTCCTCCCAAGGGACTAAAAATGTCGAGTGTTTTCATTGGTAACTCCACTGCAATCCAAGAAGCATGGAAACGTGTTGCTGATCAATTTACGGTGATGTTCCGTCGTAAGGCTTTCCTCCACTGGTATACAGGCGAGGGTATGGATGAGATGGAATTCACTGAAGCAGAATCCAACTTGAACGATCTTGTTTCTGAATACCAGCAATACCAGGATGCCACCGCCGATGAAGGGGACATCTCGGGCGACTTTGAGGAAGATCCAGCCTATGGTGAGGAATAAACAAGTTGTCCGTTAATGGCTGCTTGGCTGAGGGATTTCGAGTATATATCTGTGGCCAAATTCTTTTCGTCGAATGAAGCTCTCTGTTGGTGTCTCACTGTGGGAGTCTTGCGATAAAGTAAAGGTGAAATCATAACGTCCTCTTAACTGCAGACTACTTGTTTTGTAAAGGATTATCAGTTTTTGGAAGTTTTCCCCATTTGCCTTCCATTATTGACTGTTAGGAAGAAAAAGCATGCAAAGAAGTCTATTATATGGCCAAAGTTGTGCTGGTTGCAAGGTCAGCATCGTTGGTCCCCGGTGTTTCGGCCTCTTTCGTCGAGTCATCGGATTTCATTTCTCGAACGGGAGTACCTGTATTTGTTTGCAATGGCATGGTCATTGTCGTAGACATTGGATACCATGATGGGTATTGATAATACATGGGATAACCATACATGGTAGGAGCTTGTTGAGATGATTGTAGTGGTTGCTGAGCTGCGGTGTATGGTCCAAGTTGTTGCGATGACTGACTTGGGTAGCCCGGAAATGGAGCCGAGGAGTAGTTGTTGTACCCAGGATAGGCAAAGGGCAGTGGCGACATGGGGGACTGTTGTCCATGAGGCATTGGTGGAAGGTGTGAATGACCCATCGAGGTTGCTGACATCATTGGTACCTCCTGAGGCTTGATGGGAGGATAGGAATAGAAACTGAAACAAAAGGCATCCAAAACCCGTTTGAGTTGTCCCGGGCATAAAAAGTCAGCACTGAACAATTTCTGCAACTTACTTTGGTTCTGTGTCGGGATCACGTTTGAGCTTTTGCGACCCTTTGACTTTGGTCCGCTTCATGTTTACGCATAATCCCGGTCTCCCTTTTAAAAACAGCTCATGGTAGTAGCCTGCGTCGACAAAAACAGGTCAGATCAACATGAGTCGATGATGAAGTTAGATCAAAGCGACTCGATTAAATACTATGACACAATGTTCAATGAAAAATAGACTTGCCTCCGTTGTCAGGCCCTTGAGAAATACGCCGGAAGCCATACAGATTCAGCCTGAGGGGAAAAGGAAGTTGAGGAATCTGCCAAAACAGTAACGTATGTGATCTACTGCGAAACTTACTGCCTCTGAAAGCTTGTCAGACGAGATTGTTTGAAGTATATTGGCATTAACTCCGTTTGAAATCGTTTTGGCTTGTGGATAGCAAAAGCTCGCCCATGACTAAAGAAGGATACTACGTCGGACAATCCATCCCGTTCGGTTTGTTCCAACATTCGGTGTAGTTTTTCTGGAAAGGGTTCTGTCACGCCGCCTCTGTTTCGGCGAGTATCAGGAACAGGATCGTTCAAGTTGGAAACATCAGTGTATTGATAAGGATTAGCATTGGCACCTGTCAATAAGGGATCAACCGACTGTGCCCCCGGAAAGGCTGACATCATCGATGGATAATATGGAATGTAAGGATGGATCGGTGTGTTCGATGTTCCAGGTGTGCTCCCCGGTGTTTGTGAACTTTGATGTAACGGTGTTCCTCCTAGACTGTCGTTGTTGGATGGAGTTGTTGGTTCTTCGATCTTTGGAGTAAGGGAAGTGGCTGTCATGTCTTTTGGGTTGGTATCATCGCTATTCACCTCAACATGATTTAACAAGCTTTTATCCCCATTTGTCTCGTTATCGAGTGAATCAGCGTCATGGTCACCGACATCCTTGCCATCGTCGATGGAGTGGTTAGACTCTGAATCATCTGTCGCACTCATACTTCATGAACCCGCGTTGATGGTCCCTTGAAGAAAAGTCAAAAGAACAGTCACCTCGCTCGTGATGAAGTCCGCTGTTCGGCCAAGCGTTTTGGGGAGGCACTCTTTCGTGTGAGTTGTACCATGGAGCACGTAAATTTCGTGTCGCTGTTCGCAAGCACCGAAACACCCGCGCCAAATCAAAAAGGTGGTACGTCCGACTTGTACGACCACCAGAATCGTATTTCCAGAAAATATGGATGACTGTGATGACTGATGACTTGTTGATTTTAGACATACCGTTAGTACCTGGTATGACCTGGTAGGCACTTGAAGTAACAGCAAACAGATTTTCACGTAGATTATAGTGTTGCCTCCCTCTACGAAACCATTTCGTTGTTGACCATGTAGCACGAGGAATCCCACATGTGATCTAGCAGCAAAAGCTGGCTAATCGAACGAGTGGTTTGAAATCAAAGAAAATGTAAAGTACTTTAAATATGTTGTTACGAAATTCTAAACCTCTCATAAGCTAGTAGGTTGACGATTTTGTAAAAGGTGCTCCCCACGCACGAAAACTGATGTTGCCTATAGACGCTGTGTGCCAAATGTACTCTGCATCAGATTTCGTCCCAAAGAAGCTTGTCCAAAAGATTCCCTAGTTGAGTGTCATTGTCCAACGCGGCATCAGGACCGTAGGAAGTCGGATCCCAGCAGTTCACAAAATCAACGATAGAGTCTTTAACTTCTGATGGTGGAACGCCACCTTCTCCCAAGAAAAGCTCGTCAACAGCTTGATCAAGGACTCCATGGCCAAGCATAATGTCATAGTTATGTGAGGGGGCGATAGCAGGTCGAGGTGACTCTTGCAGCACATCAAACGCTGGCGATCGCATCAAACTAGACGGTAAAAGGGACGACGCAGTTGGGTACGCCAGCGGTGATACTTGAGGGAGCTCCATTGGTCGACGAGATGAGGGACTTGAAATTGGAATCTGGAAAGTTGTGTACCTCTCCGGATTTCCAATCGCTGGCGGGTAAGAAGACTCTTGCGTTATGTACATGTTTGCAGAGTAGTTCTGTTCGTAGTCTCCTGTTTGGCCATTATCAGAATCATCACAGTCGCTGCTGGCCGGTGTGACTGTTACTGGGGGCTGAAGACCAAGAAAAACTATGTAAGTTTTCCATCGGCTTGTTCAAAATTCATCGTGCACAAAGCTACAAAACGACTTACCATTGTGTAGAAGTCGGGCTCCTGCTCGGGACTGCTTGCTGCCTTGAACTTAGTCCCCTTGACCTTTGTTCTCATCATGTGCTTGCAAAGGAATTCCTTTCCGCGAAGGAAGCGTTCATGATAGTATCCACCCGCATCGGTGCCCCTCGTTATGCGATTGAAACCGTAAAGATTGAGCTGGCGCTGAAAGCTAGTGAGCTTACTTTGACGGAAGTAGTGGGGCATGACATGTTCAGTGAACTCCTTGGGCTTGTGAATCACAAAGCACCGACCATGAGGCTGCCAAGCAACAACATGAGCCAAGCCATCTCTCTCGACTTGGTCAAGGACACTGTGAAGCTTCTGAGGAAAGGACACCGAGACACCACCTCTACGGCGTCCTCCTTCAGAATCCTCCACTTCATGATCATCCGCATCATTGGCATGATCATGGTAGTTGTGAACGACAAAGTGACGATCGTTTTGCTTGGCCGTCTTTCCTGGTTTCTGGGGCTTTCTACGGCGTTTTGGTTTCACCTTGAGCGTATCGCTAGAGTTGCCGGAGGCGCTACTGTACTGAAGCGATACCAACGATGTTGGAATACCACTGAAATACTCTCCTTTTGTGATGGTAGATTCTGTGATAGGAGGCTGCGAGTATTGAATGGTTACGTCGTTGTTGCCGGTAGCATTGTAACTTTGGGTGCCATTCCTCTGCAATAGAAGAGAGGCCGCCAAACACTCTGAAAGCGAGTTATCTCGCGGCTTGGCGCTTCTGGTTGGTTCGAGATGCGATGTTGCCAGGGCGATCGCCCTTTGTCGACGATACGCAAGAGCACTGCTGTTTGGGTTGCACATTCTTGATGATTATTCCAGGCTATGGTCTTCACGCCTATGCAATAGGTTGTTGCAGATCCCTGCTGCCTGTAAACGTATGAGCCTACAAGGTACCTGTACACAGCACCGCCGCTGCAGTCTTGCAATCGAGTGATTGTCGTTGGGCAACAGTCGGATAAACTGACCGGAGTTCGGGTTTTGGGTGCATGCAATTTATATGTGAGCATAAAGAACCTCATGACAATTAGAATATTCAGAGACATGAGATATTTATAGAATAGCGTCATCTGTGCCTACGCAGAATTGCTGCAAGCAGGCCTGATTTAATGACCAGCGACCACTTTGAAATCGCTAATGTTCCATGAGTCGCAGTGTCGCGCTAGTAGTATTTGTTAGTTGAAACGACAATGGAATCTCTTCTGGTGAAGACAGATGGATTTGGAAAGCACGTCTGCAAAAGTATGATGTTCAGTCTTCGTTTTTCCTCGTGAAAGCTTATTTAAAGAAGGAACGAAGGGAAGCGATTGACATTTCGCCGTTGGGTCGCAAGTGACGTGTTTTCCTACCAGAGTCTAGGGCATATACGGTCATTTGTATTTAATAATCCCTCCTCTAGTGATTCCAATAGCGCATTCCAAAATTCATTGGCGTCACGGCCAGCGCAGGTGTGGAAATGGCCTTCCTTGTTCGTGAACAATGAATTTGAACTAGAAAATGCGTGGTACAGATCTTCTGGTATGAGTACTCTGCCCTCGATGGGTCTTGAATCGGGAATGAAAACGGCCACAATTTCATTTCCTAGCGACTACCGATACGAACTTGTACCTTTGTCGTTTGAGAACATGAACTCGGTAACTGTAATAAGCGACTATTTCTAGATCCATGCAGCGGTCACAGAAGAAATGAATCGATGCAATGGTCGAAACACGATATACGCACTAAAATCTTGCAATGCGAACAACTCCTTGTGCAAATAGCAGAAATAGTAACCAACAATCCCGAAAGGGATGAAGCAGCCAATGTCAATTATCTGTTTCTAATAATTTATGTGAAGAAGAGCGAAAGAATGCGGAATCGTCATGGTAAGAGTAATCAAGACATGAAGAGGCAATTTGCCCTACATTTCTGCCGGACAATTGGCTGGTTGCTTCACAAGCATTCTTTTGCGTCTGGAATAATTGTTTCTAGTACCTGAATTGAGTTAGATAATTGCCCTTTGAATAACGCTTCCTTTATCCATTCGATGGAACTACAGGGTGGTAGCAAGAACACTTCGTCACACCGTGTAGTACGCTAGCTAGTGGCATTATTTAGAGAAAGAATTGTTTTCGGGAGCTTTGCCTTTGTAAATCACAAGTCGTCATATCAAATTAAGGTTTCTATTTCTAACAACAGTGAATTCACAAGGAAAACATGGTAACATAGGTTCTACAACATTGCAACATCACAATCTAATGTAGAGCGTCGTGTGTGAATCGTACTAGAAGTAGTACCCGGAATTGAAGCTGATACACGCCACGAAACTTCTTGAAGAAGTCGTACTCCATCCATTCCATGGAACAATGCGAGTGCTACCAAAAGCAATTTGTCGCAGAAAAAAGTACATGTCCATAAAAGGGTATGCTAGAATGATTTCCTCCGATGGGTTGTAGGTGTCCATAAAAGGATATGCTAGCATGGTTTCGAGAAACTTCCAAAGGATGTTAGGGAGCTTGTAGATATCATTTGTGAATCATCTCAAGGTTTTCAATGTCTAGCAACATTCACAGTCAGTTAAATAGAAACATTTAACATAGGTAATGTCGAAAATCTAAAGTAATATGAACGAACTAGTTCTACAACATCGCAGACTAGAAGGTACCGCACATCATCAATTTCCCAAAAGTTTGTCAAGCATAAAGCCAAGCTCAAGGTCATCTTCAGGACATTCATCGCCAAACTCAGTATTATCCCAAATTTGTTGGTCGAAATCGCCGGACTGATTGAGGTCAACCATGTTGTTGGCATCACAGAACAGTTCATCTACAGCTTCATCCAGAATTCTATCTGCCTGAGACCGGTTTCTGGTCGACATGACATTGAATGGGATCTGTACTTGATTATTGACAATGGTGTTGTACACCTTGCCACTTGAATTCATGATCGGATACTGGTCCATCGGAGGCGTGAAGAGCGTTTGAGGCACCTGTAGGTTCAAGGGCTCTATGGATACCGCAGATGGGGAGACAGGGTGCGGCAGTGTGTGGAAGAAGTCATTGCTACTCGTGAAATCCTGCGGGTTTCGACGCTCGATCGCAACGGCGCTTCCCTCAAGACTCGAATCGTCACTTACTGAAGGCAGTAACGGGAGTACTGGTGGCTGTGACAGCAGAAGAGTGTTAGCCGCAGGTGCCGTGTCCTGGTATATCCAAACAACATCTTCACTTACCATCCTATAGAAATCAGGCTCTTGCTCTGGACTGCTTGCAGCCTTGAACTTAGTGCCCTTGATTTTAGTCCTCTGCATCTTCTTTGCTAAACCTGGCCTTCCTCTGAGGAAGAGCTCGTGGTAGTATCCTCCGCTGTCCTGTCCTCGCGTGAGTCTACAGAATCCATAGAGATTCAATTGACGCTGGAAGCTTGTGAGCTTGGATTGCCTAAAGTAATGTGGCATGACATAATCAGTGAATTCTTTCGGCTTGCGAATCACAAAGCACCGTCCATGTGGCTGCCAGGAGATCACATGGCCCCAGCCATCTGCGTCTACTTGATCAAGCACAGAATGAAGTTTCGTGGGAAATGAGATAGTAACTCCACCGCGACGACGCGCACCATTGTCGTCATCGTATTCATCATCGTTTTCATCAGGATCAAACGAGTGATCATGGTAGTTATGCACAACAAAATGGCGATCATTCTGCTTTGCTGTTTTTCCCGGTTTCTGTGGCTTGCGACGACGCTTTGTGCGGGATTTGTCATCTACGTCACCTTCCCTTCTTCCGCAGGAGAAAGGCTGGTCCTGCAAGAATGAACTAAGAGAGCAGCCATTTCGTTGAACATTGGAAGGTTCTACTGAATTGCACGTAGCATCAGTACTACAAACCGGTTTCGCGATTGTTGTGTTGTTCATCATCAAGGGCATGAAGTTGCTCATCAGCCGTTGAGAGATTAGCGACGGTGTGCTAGACACCATGGCCGAGGCTTCAGCCACGGCCACATTTCGGCGCTTGGCAATGTTGGTTACACACATCGTCCAAACGTAATTTGTTGTAGTTGCTGCGTTTCTTCAAGGGAGCAAGGGATTTTCGCGGCTCCTTCACTGGGAGTTTTCCGCGCAGACAGACCGCCCAAATCGCCTCGGAGAAAGTGTCTTTCCAGGGTCGAACATGTATACTGCTCCTGTAGAATTATACAGGCGGACATTCGGGGGTTTGCAGCGAAGATACCGAGTCGAAAGAAAGTGGCAAATAAAACCACTTCCCTGCAAGGGGTTATACGATTGGAGACACCATCGAACTCGGAGAATAATTTCTCTCATCTGGAGGCTTTAATAAACTTTGGTCTTGGCAATATTTGCGTTGCCAAGAGATGAAACCACGATCACGATTGCTGACGTCGCATGACAAAAGCCAAGTCGAAATGTCCAATGACCCTCGCCAGTGCTTATTTATACGCAGCGCAAGGAATCGAAAGATGTAGCAACGTCAGCGTTTGACGTTCGACAGTTAAAGTGTACAGTTGAACCGGGACTTGCAGTTAATTGGTTAATTGTGGTCAAACTCATCGATCATCCAAGGAGAATGCTTTGCGGCAACCCCGTAAAGTGGTAGTTTACCTTGTTTCGGAGACGAAAGGGAAGGGTTGCACCACCTTGGATACACGATGCAAGAAAGGTGCAACAGGATCTCGGGGGTTTCTTTGGGAAAGTGTAGCAATTGATAGGTTCTGGCATCATTCACATCATGACCATATTCCAGGTGTGATACTGCTTTATAACCATTAATCTAAAAGATGGGATTGTTGGGCAGAAACCGCAACCCTTTTGGCACCAACAAATAACGGACTTGTGCCTGGAATGTGACTTGTGCCTGGAAGGCAAAGCAGACTACATGTAGTAGACTGAAATCAAAGTTCGGTAACAAGATGGAACTTGGAAAATGTCAACATAGTTGTTGCATTTGTTTAGGTTGGAGTGCACGACTCTCATTAGCACAGGACTAACTGTAAACAAAAAGTTTATCGTTCAAGACCCTCCGCAGAGCATAAAAACGTGAGCACAAGTTCGTCATCGTTAACCATATCCCTTTAGAAGTTATAAAATAAATGAACAAAAAATCGAATATTCAGGGAGCCATCGACAGGTGCAATATAATTGCTAATCATGGATGGACTTGCAATTTACCCATAAACGCGAGTTTGCTTTCGAATGGAATCAAATGAAACTATGGTGAAACCTGTCGAGGCGCGTAAGAAGACCTTTCCCTACTGATGAGCAAGGGATTTCAGTGAACAGTGGTAGCAAATGTAGAACCGCACGTGTCTTACAGAATCAAGCAATTATCGGAGGTCGTTTCCATCATATAAGCATCATGATCAGTCCAGTGAGAAAGGCATGGGACATCATGGCTAAAGCCAATGAGGTCGATTACTTGAGTCATGGTAGACAAGCTCAGGAGCGGCAAGATGACTCTTCTACGATAGGTCATCTTCCAGCTACTCTTGGCCAAAAGGTTGGAAATTACTCGGTGGAGACCAATTGTGCTTCTTCATCTGCTTCAAGAAGTACTGCGACGGGCCGTCGTCGAAGCGCTCAAGGATTGCTTCAAAGCATTGTTTAGCCCCAGCCCAGTCTCTCTCGTAGTACCTTTGTAGGCCTAAGTTGAAAGTTTCAAACACAACTGATGTATACTGATGTCTGATTCGCCGCATGTCTTCTTGAAGCCAAGCATTGCTAGTATATGGTGTCGGACCTGTTGGTAAAACCAACTCGCCAGGGTCTACGGCATCTTCATTCATATCAACGTCGAAGTATGTCGACCCAGCAAAGTCTGCGGCTAGCTTGGCGGCCGACACCATACCTTGGTCGAAGGACATGCTACCTGACTTCTCATCACTTCCCGTAGAATCACGCTTGCCGTTATAGGCCCTTACGCTCGTGCGTCGACCTCGTGCCTTTTGTCCCGAAGGACGTCCAACTGTTGAATGGGCAAGATCTGACTCGGTTAGGGACGCATCGAGGGAATCATAGCCTTTGTTGCCTTTCTTGGAGCGCCACAACGCATCGATGTCCATGTCGTAAGTATAGAGTTCCATAATGTCGCCTTGATCATACGAAGGTTCGTCCTGTTCATCGTCATCGTTGACAAACATAATTTGGTCGATTTTTCGACATCGTCGTCGGTTGCTAGAGTGCAGCAGTCGATGGAATGTATCGGATATGAGCATTTTGAGTCCATAGCGTTTGGTCGACGACTCAAGATATTCCGCTCGCTCCACGGCTTCCGAAACGTACGTCGCGTCGATTTTCCTTTGAGAGCCGATGGCTCCTTGGACCGCTTTTCCGGCATGTAGACCAAATCCCATCTGCACAACTGGCCCGGGTCGGTTTTTTAATTTGTTTAATAGCGACGTTCGGGCAGTGTCCGACATTGTCTGCACATAATAATCGTCGTAATAGAGGGCAATGCAGATCTTAACGACCGAAAGGAGCGCTTTGTCAGCCTGATTGTGTTTCGCAACCAAATCCTGTGACGTTCGCGACCCGAATCGCACACCATTTGCGCTATCGTCCTCAAGTAGCCAGCTGACCAAAAACGCGTCACCTACATTCTTGTTGGCAGACCCTCCGTACGCGTGACAAAAAGAGTGGACGACTGCAGCAATTCGATTTGTAAAAACAAAGACTTCCTCTTGAAGACATTCAGTAACGTCCGTGAATTGTCGAATGTCACAAAACAGGAAGATGCATGAGACGGTAGAACCCTGCGAGTTTAGGATCAACATGTTCTTGTTGTGTCCCTTTTGCAGGTTGTTTCTAATAATTTCTACCCCTGCGCTACCGAAGCCAACTTTCATGAGAGAGCCAATGCGAAGAATTGTTGACATCAAGAATGATGTCTCCATTCCTTTTAGAACTTCCTTCGTCCACTGCGAGTTCTTCACGAGGGCATCTTCCTCGAACAAGAACTTCTTGAAGCTGGCACTCGTTTGATAGCCAAGAGGATCGACCATCAGCATACCCAGAAGGCGGACCATCCTTTCGATAGGCTTTATGACTAGGACGAAAATTGGACCGGCAAAAGCAGTAACCCCCAAGAACCAAACCAGCAAAACGAAGATTGTCATTAACAACTCAACCAACGCTGCAGCTTGCACTTCTTGCCTGTTTTCGAACATTCCCTCTGTTCGCCCACCAATCCCGTCAACAACAATTTTGAGTTTTTCCCGTTCTCGTAGTGTCGACACATCAATCCCTGCGTTGAAACGGAGGAGTAACGTTTCGTCAAACATGTTCCATTCTCCCTGATACCAATATAGATTTGGAAGCACGCTGAGAACAGACGTATTCACTGCCCTCAACGCCACAGATGGATTGAGACTGTTCGTTACTTGTCCATGCAGAACAATCATGGTTGAAGGCCTCGTGGAATCCCTCTCCTCGTACGTGAACAAAATGGTCAAGATTAACCCAACGAGGATGATAGTCGCGACCCATTGTCCAGTCACTTCGGCCATGGCTGTGCCGACTTGCGAATCGGCCCGTTTTCCTGCAGATTTAATATGAGTACTAGATTCTTGCTGAGCGCTATTCCCATATTGTCCTTCATTAGCGATCCGTGCGTTCCTCCCATTATGTCGGTAGTAAGTTGACCTCTTTTTCAGAACCCGCTCCAAAGCGCTTGTATTTGTAACTCGCCTTCGACTACCATCCTCTTCCATGCTAGATATATCCAATGAGTCTGTAAATCTTGCATCTGACGGACGTGCTAATCGTCGACGCCATGCTCTTTGAATCTTGGACGCTGCCAGGTGTCGTTTTAACTCGACATTCGTATTGGGCAAAATGCCCAACGATCGAAAACCTCGCTTCATTCGCTCCCATGAGCGTCCCAAGAATCGCAATTGCTTCTCTTTTTTGCGGTGTTCATCTGCCAAAGCTCTGACCATTGCCAGAGCAGCAATTTCCATGCCACCCAAAAAACCTTGTCGACCGAGAACTGAGGATTCTTTTGGCTCTAAACTGTCCACCTTGGTTGCTTCTCGATTCTCACGGAATTTGGCGTAGTACCACCAGGGATTCAGCCTTTCGGCGTACCAATAAAAGTTAATTCGAGATGAAATTCCAACAACTGTAGTGGCTGGGATTAACCGAGCTACCCTCGCAGTCTTACAGACAAGAACAAAAGAGTCGAAGTTACGGAACTCCACAGGATAAAAAGGATTGTATTCAGCGACGTTGACCTGCATGGGAGCACGACATGACGGGTGCATAGTTTAGTTTATCGTTCCTTCGATGACCAGGCACTTGATCAAAGAGATACGTACCAGGTATCCATACTCGTCTAGATTCAGTTGGACTATTTCCTCTTCAGCCTGGGTCAGGTTGAAGTAAGATATATCGTAGAGCAAGGCAGCAGTTGAAACGACGTCACACCACATTTTGAATGATCCAATTCCATACTTGCAAAACTTTGCCTGGTCGAAGTGCTGAACGCTATTTTTTCGACACTGATCTAACCCAAAGTATTTTGGGTCCACAACCATGTTGAAGATCATGTCCATAACGAAGATGATCAAGGCAAAAATGTAGAGAATGTTAAAGGCTGTATCCGCTTGCTTGGGAGTGAACAAGATTTGTATAGGCGATCCGAAAAGCAGAACGATCGTGAATATAACAATCAGACCTTTCCACACGAAACTAGTCATAATCCGCTCGAACGAACGTTGAATGCTGGCATAATGCCAGGGCGGAGCCTGCATCTCCTTGACAGGCCGATCCGCCGTCTTTTGACTGGAGTCCACCGGTTTCGGCTCCGTAAACATTCCCGATTGAGATGCCCTCATCTCTTTTGGGTCACTTTCATGAACAGACGGCGTTTTCTTTTATGTCGTTGTTTGATGATGAGGGTGTAGTGAAGGTACCTGCCACCGTCAAGCACAATTGCTCCAATTCGTAACATATTACCGATTTCTAGTAGATACTCTGGTACCTGGTATGAGTTCCCACACTATTTATTATACATACCGGTACCTTGTACCCACCGGTATATACTAGATAATTCGACCAGTATAAAAAAAGTACCTGGTACTCCTGTACAAAAGACCCCGAGATATTTCTCACTGTCGGGTACCTGCTACATGGTACCCTATCTACCATGTAACGAAGACTTATCCCGTTGCGTGGAATGAACGCCAGGTCCGGTTGGGTTACTATTTTGCAGCATCCTAACTATATCTACCAGCCATGCAGATGTCCGTAACCCTTGTAAAATATATATATAACGTACAATTGCTGAAATATGTGTTCATGCGATGGAAGAAAAAGACTTGCAGCAGAATTCCAGGCAACGCTTTCGACGTACCAGTACCACCCCTGACCGTTACGCGATTCCGTACTCTAAAAAGTTCTTTGGTGGGACCCCGTTATGCTCCTTGATTTGGTCCAAAAAGTACCGAGATGGACCATCATCAAAATTGTCTTGCAATGCCTGGAAACACTGCTGCGCCATTTCCCAGTCTTTATTGTAGAACGCTTGAAGTCCAGATTGAAACTTTTGAAAGAAAAGACCCTGAACGAACTTGTCGCGGATACGCTTCATGTCTGGCGATTGCCACACATTGTGACTATACAATGCCGGTCCAGATGGAAGGACGAGTTCTGGTACGCTTCCCTGATGGGTTCCATCATCAGCGCTATGGATCGATACCACTGTTCCTCCACCTAGAAGGGAAGGAGTACTTCGTTGATTGCTCTCATTGGCGATTGAGCCAGCTGGGGCAGACACCTTGAACTCCTCACTGCCGCTTACATTTGATTGCGGTCTCAAGGTGATGCTTCTGCGGCGATTGCGTATTTGACGAGTGGAACCGTGGGAACGTCGGTCACCTTTTCTAGATTTTCGACCCATTTCACCGTTCATCGATCCGCTGTCTGATATGGTTTCATTCTCCGTGTTTCTTTTCTTTATCGGTTGACGATGAATTGCTGCCACATCCATATCGAAAGTGAACAAATCCATGAGTTCACCGTGAATTTCGTCATCATCTTCGTCGGCGTCTTCATCGTCATCCTTAATTAACAATTGATCAATTTTGCGACACCTTCTTCGAGTATTTGGATGTAGTAGACGATGAAAGCTTCCGGACATGATCATCTTGAGGCCGTATTTCTTTGTGGATGACTCCAGAAATTCAGCACGTTCCACGGCTTCAGAGACATATGTTGCATCTATCTTTTTCTGTGAGCCAATAGCACCTTGGACTGCCTTGCCAGCATGAAGTCCAAATCCCATTTGAACCATGGGACCAGATCGCTTCTTCAGTTTTTCTTTCAGCTTGTTTTTGGCTGTCTCACTTAGTGGTTCAAGGTAATAATTGTCGTAGGACAATGAAATGCAGATTTTGATCACTGACAATAGGGCTTTGTCAGCTTGATTGCTTGTAGCCTTCAATGCACCATCCCGGCGTCCTTGGCCACTGTCATTGTTTTTTGTATTTTCCTCATCTTCTAGGGACCAACTCAGAAGAAATGCATCACCAATATTCTTGTTGGCAGCACCCCCGTAAGAGTGACATATAGAGTGCACCACAGCTGCTATGCGGTTCGTAAAGACAAAAACTTCCTCTTGAAGGCATTCTGTGGCATCTGTAAACTGTCGAATATCACAGAACAGGAAAATACATGACACTGTGGAACCTTGGGCAGTAAGAATCAGCATGGTTTTATTCTGACCCTTTTGAAGATTGTTTCGAATGATTTCTACGCCTGCACTTCCAAATCCGACCTTCATGAGAGACCCGATACGAAGAATTGTCGACATGAGAAAGGATGTTTCCATTCCCCTGAGAACTTCTCTTGTCCATCCTGTTGTTTTGATCAAGTGGTCTTCTTCAATCATGAAACTTTTGAATTTTTGCGTTGACTGATAGCCCAAGGGATCTATCATGAGCATACCCAAGAGACGAACCATGCGCTCAATCGGCAAAACAACCAGCGAGCTCACAGGTCCTGCGAAAGCTGTTACACCAAAAAACCAAACCAAGCCAACAAATAACGTCACGATGATTTCGGCGATTGCTTCCTGAACAATGTCGTCTCGTAAGCTGAACTCTGCGGTAGATTCTTGGCCCAACGCATCCCTAACAACAATTCGAACACACTCCCGCGGTTGGAGTTCGCTCACTCCTTCAACTGGAAACGTTAGTTCTTGTTCGTCAACAGGAACGTACAAGTACATTGTTGGCGCCGTATAATTCCTTGCCGCATACAAGGCATCCATGCGGAACATATCATTCATAGTTTGATTGTGAAGAACGATCATGGTATTGGCCAAGGTTGTATTGGATTGAGTATACGTAAACATCACGGTGAGCATGGATCCCAACAAAACACCAATAGCCACCCGATGTCCTGTAAGCTTTCGCATATCACTCCCCACTTGCGACTCGCTTCCTTTTCCAGATTGCGATTGAAAGCGCGACGCCGATGGCCCTTCACGCTCCACAGTGGCACTAGCCTTGATGTCGTTTTTGTCCAACTTGCCACCGGCGTGGGCATTCATTTGCGCAAAGGCAGCTAGGACGGATCGCTTCCGATCTGCCGGATCAGAGGACCGTGATCGGATGGACTTCAAAATCGAGTTATTGTCGTCGCCCAAAGTGAGGTCTCCCAGGATACTACCGCCATCGTACGAAAGCGCCGTTTCGAAGCGCATGTGAGATCTCCAAGCGCGTTGAATCTTAATGGCCGCAACCTGTCGCACTTGCGAATAAAAGTCAGGTTCTTTCTTGAAGTATTCCCAGGGCCATTTAAGGGATCCCATAAACTTTCTACTGAACTTTCGGGATTCGGCAGCCTCACGTGCTTCCGCTTCTGCCTGGGCTCTGACAGCAGCAAGTATACCAATTTGAATGACTCCCCATGACGGTCGCTTCTCCTTCATGGTAGGAGTTTGCACGTAGCTGTTCGATTCATCCATTTCCCCCAACTCTTGTAGTCGTGCTCGTTTGCGACGTTTCTTGATTTGTTTGTAGTGGTAGGACGGATTAAACCACTTTAGATGTTTCACAAGCCAATACCAATTGATCCGGTTACTGAGGTCAACCACCGTGCGAGATCCAACAAACCGAGCCATTCTTGCACATCGAGCAATTGTGACCAACATCACCACTTCCACACCACTTGGTCGGATGCGCAAGCCATCATCGGCACCATGTGTCTAGGATAGGGAAGACCAGCAGAGAGGCAAGCAGTCAGATAAAGAGAATGAAAAGTGTAAAGAGCATTTGATAGGAAAGAAAACAAAGAAGCAACATACCGGAAAGCCATGGTCATCCAGTACAAGTTCAATGACGTTAAGTTCAAAGTGCTTACTGTTGATCCAACTAATATCAAAGAGGATCATGCACGTCGACACTAGATCACACCAGAACAAGAAACTCCCAAACGAGCATGTATGGTTATTGTCAGTAGCAGCACCGTTGGTTTGTCCAAACATGTGACCTCCGCATGACGCGATACCAAATTGAAAATAATCCGGTTCGACCAGAATCCGCAGAAGCATATCAGCAACACAAAACCCCAAAGTGACACACGCCAAAATATTGTATGTTTTCTTTTGTCCGGGTGCCCAAATGTGTTGAATTTGTGAACCAAACAAGAGGAAGCAATAAAAGATAATCATGAGCAACTTCCACAAACGACTTCGAAGAATACGTTTCAAGCGTTGAACCGTCGGAGAGTCGGGAGCCAAGCAGGCAGGCCATCGACAAAACCGGTTCAGAAAGCCAGAGTTGCCCCCTGTGCCATCGTTGAGGGCAGCCGAGTCAAAGGCAGTGGATGAGTATCGGCCACTCGATGAGAAACGGGAACTGATGTTGGAGCCCGACCGTGCCGAAACGGCACTTGCTCGCCTCACTGTTTGTTGTCGGCTCCTGCCGCTTGGCATGTCGATGCCGGTGGCGTACGTAGTACTTGGGCGATTAAGCATGGCCAACAAGCAAACAAAGCGGTGCAGCAGTACCGGTTGTTTATCCTATACTCTTGTTACGTTTGATGCTTGTGGGACGTTGTGGTGTTTCCTTTGTCGTGAAACATTGAAAACCAGGAACAAAATGACTGCGTGATTAGTGATTACACTTTACTGTAGTGAAGTGAAGTCTTTTTGTACCAGTACCTTGTACTGCTACGGCGGCTCCCGTTGGATGCAAAATGGGATAACGTACAGACGACTCGAATTGCTCTTTCTAGTCCCACAGTCAATTTTACTTTTTCGACTACCCAGTCAAATAAAATATGAATAGATGGTCATGTATTCACTTGGCCTCGCATTGGATACAATTGTTCAAAATGGAAAAGTTTGGTCTTACAGGGTAGTATTCCAAGTCAAAAGTCACCGTCGACTCTCGTTGTCCTCAAAGTCTGGGGGTACAACACTAAAATTGTCGAAGTCCATCTGAAGTCGATAGATTTTTCTACGGTAACTCTAAGTCGATCTTAAAGCTTCTCATAGGCAGGTGGTTGTCGAGCCAATCCTTGATATATACAACGTTGTGTAGTACTTTCTTGCTTCAAGTCCCTTGAGCGCTGCCGTCTACTATGCTTTTACCGCATTGCATCATCGTCATCTCTAGAGAGTCTCCGAGGAATTCATCCCATTCCGTACATATCGAACTCTTTTTGTTAAAACCTGTTGTTCTTTGGGATTTTCATGGCATGGAGGAACTGATATAAACCTCGATCGCACACTCGAGGCATGCCATGCCAATCACACCAAGAAAAAGTGCATCGACTACAACATCATCATCATGTCGGCTATCGTTGAAGGATCGCCTGGATCACAGCATGGACATCCGGCCTGTCGGATACCTGGAGCATGTTCTCGTTCAAAAAGTTTGGCAATACTTGTGGCACTGGATGGATTCAATGCGTTTTGAATGGCTCGTCCATGCTTGATAGCTCCTTTGGCATTTGATGAGAATCCTCCTCCTCCTGTTCCTCACAATGAATTCATGGGAACAGTAGTACTTGTAGTCACAATTTCCTTGGTGGTGGTCATAACGGTAATCCGTTCTGCCCCCTCCCGTCGAATGACAATATTCCCAGTCAAAGGAAAGGAAGGCTTGGATGACTCCGGTGTGATGGAAGCCACACCTCCGTCCGAATCAATGGTGGTATCTAATGGATGTTCAGACTCGTCAGGAGCTTGTTCCGTTTGATGATTCGAGATTGGAAATGGTTGACCAGATTCTGGTGCCTTGCAATCATTGCGAATATAATCCTTAAGACACATTTGTAGATATTCGGCCATGGCCCGACGGTCCGACAGGGGACCATCATCTCCAAAGAGTTGGGTGATTTGACCCAACATGACATCCCGAGCATAAAGACAAAGTTTTTCCATGGTTCGTTTCCCCCCTTTAAAGGCTGGTGGCAAGGCTTCCAAAATGTCCTCTTTGGTCACTTCGGCCATTGGTTTGAGGACCTTGGTTTTATAGCTGCCTCCATGACGACTTTCCGGCAAACCCGGCATTAGTTCTGTCTCGGATTTTGGAAAGATGATGATAATGGCAGTTTCCAAAGGAACACATCCTACTGCCTTGCACGAAACTTGCATCACCATCACCGTGGTTCCTAGGTCGAGAGCGTCGTCGGGCATGGTGGATTCAATGTCTTGGACAATGCGGCGTTTGTGCTGCCGCAGCATCAAGTTTTCATTGGCAGAAAACATGGTCAGGAACGCTTTACTGTTGTTTATTAGCAATGTAATCAAGTGGACAATCTCCCGGCTAGTGATCGTGTTTTATAGTCAACTAGAATGGCAACAGAGTGTAGTGGTAGTGAAGTTCGTTTTTGTGATACGACTTGCTCCGATGGTCCCAAAGTCGGAATGAGCTGTCCGTACCTCGTATGACACGTGAGGTTGAGTTTTGAATCCCGAGCGGGAGTCAAAGGATTGGGATTGCGGATTACAAAACCTTTATCAATCGTCACAAAAAGGCAACGATGCTTGGTAATCGACTCTTTGTTGTTCCAATCATCATTGTCTTGATTGGCACATGGCTCGTTACAGCTCATGCATTAACTCGAGACTTGCCAAAATGCACTGGCCCAGGATTGTACCACGAGTCATCCAACGGCAATACGCTGTCTCGACGAGACGGACTGGTGATTACAAGTGGACTCGTTTCGTCACTACTATTACCGCAACAAGCTCATTCCGATGAATCTCTCGGTCAGTCGTCGTCGCCACCAAAACCTTCTTTTCCAACATCGGCAGGCCGTCGGGGTTGTCGAACCGTCACGGATCCATCCCGGACCATTGTTACCTGTACCGGTGATTTACGGATCAATAATGCCGATGGCAGGCTATCCAAGATTTCGGCTACCGAAAATGGAGTCTCGACGTCATCGGTAAAGAATCCATCTCGTTTTTCTCCTCCATGGACCTACTTGACCGAAACATCGGATCCTCAAAAAGCTTGGCGATCCTTACAAGAGGCGGTCACCATGGTTGATGCCAATATGAAAATTGTCGAAGTTACCGACAATTACTTGCATGCCACGGTACCCACATCCTCTCCCCCCGGTTTGGATAGTTCGGATGATTTGGAATTTATTCTTCGTCCCGAAGACAATTTGGTCTTGTATCGCTCGGCCAGTCGCACCAGTATCTTTGTTTATCCCTTGACTCAACCCGTCAGTGACGGTAATACCAACTTGAAACGGTTGGAAAAAATTCGATCCATTTTGGGCTGGGAAGAACTTGGATATCGTCAGGAAGGAAGTAAACTGCTATGAACACTTTTTCATTATTTCTTCCTACTAGACATTCATAAGACAATTGAGCAGACTATGATAACCCCTTTATTGACAGAAAGATACTACCATAGTCCCAAAGTCATTACATGTGGGGACTGATCTCCCAGTGATCAGATTCGGTCGTCTTGTTTGTATTGCCTGTGGAAGGTTATGTACATTCTTGCTAGTGCGTCCTCGTGCGTTTATTGAACCGAAAGAGTAGAGGAAACCATGTACATAATATCGCAAAAAGCAATGTGGAGGTGCGTGCTGGCCATGGTGGCTTGTTGCTTCTGCGAGAAGTCTTCCAGCCAGCCATCAACAAACGTCGTGACTGCCTGGCAAGGTGGTGTGTGCCTTGAACTTACACCGCTGCCGCGACAATTTTCTTGTCACGGACAAGAAGAATCGTCAAGGTAATCATCACTTTCTTGGAGTAATGACAAA
The DNA here is from genome assembly GCA_019593585.1 of Nitzschia palea. Classification (NCBI taxonomy): domain Eukaryota; phylum Bacillariophyta; class Bacillariophyceae; order Bacillariales; family Bacillariaceae; genus Nitzschia; species Nitzschia palea. Next base: position 30,331 of record SWEM01000138.1, on the reverse strand, counting down.
ACTTCATCCAAGATGGCAAGTGTCTTTTGTACATCAGATTTTGGAGAATATCTCGTTGTTGTTGGGGAAACGAAGCATGCAGACGGAATTGATTCGCCCCTCCACTTGGTCCTTGTTGATCTTGAGGCGGGAGGTGATAACGTGATTTCTTCGTCAAGAACTCCAGATGTAGTATTGTTACTCATTGGAATCCGCATACATGAAGGATCATAAGAAGTATTGGCTTTCATCATTCTTGATCGGTTGTTATCGAAGCCAAAGGTTTTCAAACTGTCTTTCTGCGGTTCTGTTTTGCAGCTTTAGTTTATTGAATTTGTGAGAGTGATTATTTTGTGGATCGGAGGGTCCGATCTCTGAATGGACCAAAAATCGGGCTTACTTATCTGACTCTTTCGCCACCGTGGTGTTACGGCCGGTTCGCATCTTCAACAAGGCGCGCAACTGTTCAACACCCATTTAATAAAGGACTCTTAATTACTTAAGCATCCATTTTCCCGAAATATCATGCCTTTGACGCTACTGATTCGTGTGGCTTGTACTTGAAGCGAAGTCCTCAGACGTGGTGGAAAATTCCGGGAGTGACTCAGACTAACGTATCCGAAGAAAACGTCCGAATTTAGGTAGTGTTTTTTATATTTCAACTAAAAATATCACGGATGAGGCGACGTCTTCTTGTTCCATAGCGCATGTGTACCTTGTTTTCGCATAGAATAAATGTAACATTCCAACCTTCCGACTTATTAGCTGTGCCCCGGTACCAGGTACTACGGGTCCGGTTGTACCAGGTACCTGGTACTTTGGTACAGTGTAGCTGGCCTTACCTGGTCTCCCTATACTAGGAAGGTATATTTCAGTATGCATCCACTTGCACGAGAAAATTTGCATCATACTAAAGTACTACGGTAGTACATTACACCAGGTACACCTCTAGCTAGAACGTTTACAAGGAAGAACTGTGAAAAGCAGACATTTAAGTAACCTGTTTATGTGACAGAAAGGTAACCGGTGGTCCCAAAGTATAAACATGTGGGGATTGATCTCGTACAGATCATATTCGGTCGTCATGCTTGTTGTGGATGGATATTTGCATAGCTAGCAGGTAGCTTGTGTACTTTGTAGCTTGAGTTATCGAAGGCTCAACAGAGCCCCCTACCAGGTCACTCATCCTGGCTGTAAATGTCGCTCGAACAAAACCCCGCGGAAGGAGAGTCTATATGATCATGTCTTGGTTTGTTGCTTCTGCGAGAAATAGTCAAACCGGCAGTAAATGCGGCAAATTCAGAAGGTGCTGACAATTAACCACGAATATTCAAAGAATTCACTGAGAATCATGAAGGTAATCATCACTTTCTTCAAGTAGATTCAAAACCTCATCCAAAATTGCAAGTGTCTTTTGCAAATCAGATTTCGGAGAAGGCCTCGTTGTTTTGGGGACAAGGAAGAAAGAACCAAGATTCGATTCCCGTGCCCGTGTCGAGGTTGGTGATGCCATTTCAACTGCAGATGTACTGGTATTGTAGTACATTGCAATTCGCATACAAGAGGGATCATGCACATTATTTGTGTTCATCATTCTTGCTCGATTGCTTAAACAGTCCTCGCTGCCTTCGAAAATGAATTTTGTGAGAACAAGGTGGCTGGTTGTAACTTGTGCTTGTCTGTACCTGTATGCAAGGAAAAGCGGAGGCTTCGGAATGGGTGGACCAAACATCGGGCTTAATCGTGACCGATCCCGTCTGACTTTGTCGCTATTTTGTTTTTACGGCCGGTTCGCATCTTCAACAGTTACCCCTATCTTCAATCGTGACCTTAACAAGGGACTGACGCACTGGTATCCAATGTCTCAAATGTCGTTCGAACGGCACCATCTACTGTGGATCAAGTAGGATTGTGAACATAACGTGGCGGAAAAGCGTGAGAAGTGACTCAGTGGTGCCTAACGAGAAACGTCCGAATTTCGTTGAGTTTGTCTCAAAATATCCTCAGTCGACACACTTTCCGGCCTCTATCAAAGGCATATTCTATTTCCCCGCATAAACCAACTGTACCCGAATCTAGCGGTACACATTTTCTCACCTCTTTTTATCAAGCTATTTGATTTATATATGTGATAAAATTCCATTGAAGCACGGACGCAAAGGTATCTCCGTCAACACTTTGCCAGGGAAAAGTCTGCCTCATACAACTGCGAGTAAGCGTTTACCGTTCTTTGGTGCTTCACACTTAAACTTCGGATAAATTGTTGATTGGGCCCTTCATCCGCTAGTTTTAAGTACCTGTAGTTGGGTTGAACTTTGTCCCCTACCTGGTACCAGGCACTTCAAGTACAGGTGGTGCTAGCGTGTGACAAAATTGTACATACTACGTACCAGTAGTCTCCGATTTCGCTCTACCAGTACCTGGTATCTGGTATCTGGTATCTGGTACCTGGTACCTGGTACCTGGGTACAATGGTACCAGGACCCCAGCAGTAGGCCCCAGCTGTGCCAGGTACCTGGTATCATACCTGGTAGTTAGTAGAGCAGAGCGAGGGCTGTGAACTTGGAACATGTTTTTACAATTCCAGGTGATGCGATCGCGATGCAGTACCGGTAAATGTACTTGTAATAAGTTTCTCCATTGCAAAATGTCCTTTAATCCACTGCTATTTTTCCATTAAATAAGAGCCATCTGTACTCGAGTCCAATGCTGTTACTATGCGGGCGACAGAACGATTCCATCTAAAGTTAATGCACACTACAAGTACCGGATTGTCTTATGATAATTCCGTGTAATATTCCTTTTGTCCTTTTTGTTGCGTAGCTGCCATATATCCCAATCCAAAGCAGGCAGCGGCAAGGATGACGACAAAGAGAAGATGCGAAATCGGCTCGTGAAACGGAGTTTTCGATAAAATGCTCCCATGGGACTTTTCTGGTGCCTTCGTATCGAACCGAGGAAGGGGAATATCAAGGAATGGTGTGTCTGTGACGAACCTCGTGATCAAGTCCAATGCTTGCCTAGGGTTGCTCATCGGAAGCAAGTGCCCTGCGTTGTAGACTACGACAAATTGAAGTCCATCTAAATTCTTGCTAAAGCCGGCAACGCTGTCACTGACCATCCACAACCCTCGATCTGCTGTCAACCATTGGTCTTGTCCGCTCCATTTCATGCTGTTGAGCACCATTTCGCTTCCTTGAGCACATGTTGTCAAGTCGCGATCGCCATTATATATCAATACTCGGATCCCCGCATCTAAAAGCTCTGCAATATAAGGAGCGACAGATTCTGGCTGGTCATGAGCCAACAAGAGTTTCCCTGGTAGATCCTTCTCCTCCTTCATGCGTCTCCGACCAGCACCGGGAATACATCCTTGCCAAACGACGTCCGGTGCATGTAAAGCTTTTTTCACCTCTGGGTTGTTGTAGAAGCGATCAATTGTACTATTCTTTCCAAACAAAGCAGGATACAGATCAAAGGTGGTGACATCGTAAGGATTTGGCGATCGAAAGGTTTTCTTGGGAAAGGCACCAGCTCCAGCTGCTGCCAAGACAGCGCCCATAATACTGCATTCATCTGGAATGGTAAAGTCGTGGAAGGGGGGTGACATTTTTTTGCCATCCACACAACCCTTCCATACTTCGTGAAGAGCATCTTTCGTGGAAGAGTCAATCATACCATGCCACCATGCGAAATCAATTACGGCAGGACCTTGTGTTTTCGCGTCCACCCAACCGTTACCAAGCCCAATTCCAGTAAGTTTCACCTGCTCATCTTCGTCAAGAAGGATATTCTCTTGATGGATTTTATGAGCGATCGATGGTACGTAGTAGCCCGCATAAGACTCTCCAAATAGAAACAGTTTCTTGTCCTTCATTTGAGGAAATGTATCATAAAAATTGAGAAGAAAGCCGTAAAAGTCTTCTCCAATATCATCCTCCGAAGTTGGCGTTGGGCCAGAGCTGAATCCAACACCCTGTGGCAGTTCGATGTACATCATGTTTGTTGCTTTGGTCCAAGCCCACTCATTGAGAAGAAGGGGGACATCAAGAGGCGTTTCTGGGTAACCTGCAGGGTAGTGCGCTACTGACACTGGTGCGTTTTCAAACAAACCGCCATGCATACTGCTACATCCTGGGCCACCGTTAAACCACAGAGTAAAGGTATCTGGCGCTGCCGGAGCGTCTGGATGAAAGAACCAGAACATGAACTTGCTATCTTCCCATTTGGTTGGGTCACGGCTCGTTGGCATTGGGCCAGCGTACATTCGGCCGTCAAATGCATCGAAAGCTTCCACAATCTTTCCCAGTCCATGGACTCGGAAATCTTCGGCGTGAAGCGAGGAACACACCACCTGCGATATGCAGATAGCTGATAGTAGGAGTAATTTCATGGGGCCACGATGAGCCGTGAGGGCAATCATTGGTTGCAATGGGAATTGGCTTGTTGGTGAAGGCAGACTCCTCACCATCCCTCCAGTCCTGCATCACATACATAATTTGGAGATTTGAAGGCGTGTGACACTTGAGGTCTTCACGATTGCACGAAGGAATCAGTAGGTATCTTATTGGAATGATGAGGGCGCCTACCGGTTTCGCGTCACTGTGACACGCAAACGCAAACGCAAATGCAAAATTCCACTCACCCTCCAACGCACCGAATTTCAACGGCTACCATGGCGACGGATGTGTCCCAGTCACTATGTGCCGTTAAATTCTTGGATTGCCAGTAGTAGTTTCCTGTTATTAGTAGGCTGGAAATATATGATATCTGATATAGCAATTATTGACGATCGTTCTACGGACGGTATAGATCGCGATCCATACTCACAGACAATGCCCTGCGTTCTTCGAGAGCGACATTGTTTTCCCCTTGGATCGGGGAGTAGTCCCGATGAGTCCACCATCCCATTCGAGAAGCAGCTAGAAAGCCACAGAAGAAGCAGACAATGGCCACCACGAACAATAGTAACGCGTAGATGTAGGAAGGCGCATCGTGGGGAGGTGCGGACCGTCCTGTATATCCGTGTTTGGGACGGGGAGGTGGGAACGAGGGAAGCATAACATCTCCAAACGTTTGGCCAGTCACAAATCTTGTAATGAGATCGAGTGCTTCCACGGGTCGATTGTTCGGAACAAGATGTCCCGAGTTTCGGACCACCAAAAAGTCAAGATTGTTAAAGGACTTGGCATATCCAGACGGTTTGCCATTGACCATCCAAAGCCCTCGGGGAGCCCGTTCCCACCCAATATCACCATTCCAGAACATGTTGTCAATTAGCATTTCCGATCCCGGTGCGTTGCAACTAAGATCTCGATCTCCATTATAGACAAGCACTCGAACGTCAGATTTGTCCAACAGTTCGGCCAAATACGGAATAACTGACTCGGGCTTGTCATGGGCGAGTAGAGTCTTTCCTGGCAGTGGTGTGCCTGCATCGCTTAGCTGCCGACGACGTCCAGCCCCTGGAATGCATCCACGGAATACAACATCCATTGGTGCATGCAATGCTTCCTTGACCCTCGGATTGTTATAGAATCGCATAATAGTCGAGTTATCGTCAAAGAGGATGGGATACTTGTCCCAGGTGGTGACATCGTAGGTGTTGGGAGCCATGTCGGGAAAAATATCGGCACCGGCTGCTTGTAACGTTGCCTCGACGACACCACATTCATCGGGGATGGTAAAAGAATGGAACGGCGACGGCAAGGTTTCTCCTCCCTTCTGACATTGATCCCAAACATCATGCAAACCATTCCGTGTGGTAGAGTCAATCATACCATGCCACCATGCGTAGTCGATAACAGTCGGACCTTGTTGCATGGCGTCCATCCAGGCATTCCCTAGTCCAATACCGGACAGTTGAATATAATCATATGGTCCATACTTGTTCTCTTGATATATCTTGTGTGCAATGGATGGAACGTAGTAACCCGCATAGGATTCACCAAAAATATAGAGTCGCTTCGGTAGAAAGTTTGGAAAGATTTGGTAAAAGTTGACCAAAAAGTTGTAAAAATCGCTGCTGACATCAAACTCTGTTTTCGGGGTGGGTCCATGACTGAAACCAACCCCCCCTGGCTGATCCACAAACAACATGTTGGTTGCTCTCGTCCATGCCCACTCGTTCGGGAGTAGTGGTTCATCCGCACGGGACCCTTCATATCCGGCATTGTGATGTGGCGTCATGACTGGCGCACATTCAAATAATACGCCGGCAAAGAAACTAGAGCATCCTGGTCCACCATTGAGCCAAATAGTTAGAGTATCCATGGCTGTGGCATTATTTGGTTGAAAGAGCCAAAACATAAACTCTCCTCGGGGAGGATCGACATAATCATCATCGTCCATTACATCAATGGGCAACAATCCAGCGTACATGGTACCATTAAAATCTCCAAACGCAGGCTCCACCTCCTCGAGTCCTTGTACTAGAAATTCGTTGCGAGTGCGAATTGGTCGCGATGACGATCCAGTATTTTGCGATCCCGAAGCTCGGACTTCTCGTATTAACCAACCATAAAGTGCCAAGCTCATCACCGGAAATCGAGATTGGTGCAATGAAACCATATTGTCGCTTTGCGTCAAGTAAACCCCAACTCTGTGCCAATACAATGCAGATATAAGATAGAACTTGCAAACACTCCAGAGGTGGTGTTCATGAACAGTATAAATGGATGCCAGCAAGGACAAAAGGAGAACCTGGGTGGAGTTGGATTTTGTGGTGATCCCAAGCATCCACAACACGTCTCGGATTTGTCTTCGCGTAGATTTCACGACGATTTGACTCCGACGATGTCACCTCGATCCATCGGACTACAATTCCCAGATGCAAGTACCTTCACTTTGTTTGGCACCGCAGAAATACAATCTTGGCCCTTGACACATCAACATACTGGAGTAGAAAGTGGAACCAACAAACCTACCAACCAGTATATACTTAGAATCATGTATCGACATCGTACTGATAAGCCTGCAACCATGGCCAGCGAAAATACCAAGTTGATCCATGGCAATCAGGCCATATCGGACCACAACCGACCCCTTCATTTCCTTCAGAATTGTTCCTTGAGACGAGTTTGTGTCGCCATTATTACCGCACTACTTGTCACCTGTTGTGCGGTACTTTATGGAGATAAATCCCATCGGATAAAACAACAAAAGTATCATGTCTTTCCGGAAACGTTTGTATGGGGAGTGGCAACATCGGCCTATCAAATTGAAGGTGCCATTCACGAGGCCGGCCGTGGAGATTCCATTTGGGATACCTATTGTACCATCCAGGGAAATATTGTTGATGGGAGATCGGGAGAGGTTGCATGTGATCATTATCATCGTGTGGAAGAGGATATCAAACTTATGAAACAACTTGGAATCAAGGCCTATCGATTCTCGATTTCTTGGCCCAGAATTTTTCCACTGGGAACTGGTCAAGTGAATTTAGCAGGTATTGCCTTTTACAATCATCTCATTGATACGCTTCTAGAGCATGATATCGAACCTTGGATCACCTTGTATCACTGGGATCTACCCCAAGCATTAGAGGACCGTTATGGAGGTTGGTTGAATGCATCGATCGTGGATGACTTTGGGAATTATGCTCGTAACTGCTTTCAAGTATTTGGTGACCGTGTCAAGAACTGGATAACGATCAACGAAGCATGGACGGTAGCGGTTCAAGGTTATCAAGATGGAACCAAAGCACCAGGAAAGACAGATAATCCGAGTATCGACGTGTATCAAGTGGCTCATAATTTAGTCCTTGCTCACGCTCGGGCTGCCTCCATCTACCACAACGATTTTGCATCGAAACAAAACGGAAAGATTGGAATCGCCAATTGTGGAGATTTTCGATTTCCCAAGACAACCTCCGATGAGGATATCGACGCTGCCGAACGGGCCATGATCTTTCAATTTGCGTGGCTGTCTGATCCATTCTTTTTTGGTGATTATCCCCGTGAAATGAGAGACATATTACAAGACAGGCTTCCCACGTTTACCGACAAGCAACGGAAAGAGTTGGTTGGGTCAACCGACTTTTTGGGACTGAATCACTATTCCACTCTCTATGCTGCTGCACCAACCGACAATGTGCCCGTCGATCCAAATTACTGGACCGATATGAAGGTTGAATTTTCAAGTGATCCAAGTTGGCCCAAAAACTTTATGGGTTGGAGTACCAATCCCGATGGTTGCCGCGAATTACTCTTGTGGATCTCACAGCGCTATCAGGGAGTCTCCATTGTCATTACAGAAAATGGAACATCCGAGGATGAACCCGACCTAGAAACAGCCATGCAAGACCAAGCAAGACGACAATTCTTTGAAAGTTATATACGTGCTTGTGCACAGGCTATTGAACAAGGCGTTCCATTACATGGATACTTTGCTTGGAGTTTCATGGATAATTTCGAGTGGGAGTACGGATACACAAGAAGGTTTGGAATTTTGTTTGTTGACTTTGCAACACAACAGCGTACTCCCAAGTCGTCAGCGTTGTGGTACAGTCGAAACATCAAGTCAAATGGGCAGATTATACTACGATGATAGCTATGTCTTGATGATGATGTATCTCAGTTCTTGTCCTATCTATGATTTTGAGTGGGCGATTGAACCAACGTGGCCTAACTTTATACAGATTTCATCGCCCGAGTTTCTGTGGGTTATCACGGTGAAATATTCACCGAGGATGTAACTAGCTCCACCAATACCTTTTTCGGAAGAAGGTTCACTTTTTTTCGAAACTCTTTCCGAATGGCTTCGCTGGAAGGTTGTTCTTGGAACCGTATGTGGGGTAATAGCGCCGCCACGCATCGCTTTTGCATATACGTCAACCCTCGTTTCTCGTCTCCAGCGTCATCCACAAATTGATCCTCCAAGATTATCAACTCGATGGCACACTCGGGGCTCACTATTGGCAAATACTCGACAGTGGTAAGTTCTTCAAAGACAGTTCCATCAATTAAGTCGCCACACATTTCGCAATAAAACGCCACAAGCTTGCTTAAATGTGCACTGTATCGACGACGGTCAAGCTCTGGGCAAGAGATGACGTCTAAAAGAAAGCATGGGTCCATCTCTGTCAAGAGATCAGAGTGTGAATTGATTTTGTCAATGTTTTCGGCGCAAGTCTTGGCACAAAGTTTTTGAATGGTAAGATCGTCGAAGGCATTGGCATGCATAAGGTAAACTTGCATGTTATCGATGGAGATGTCCTTGTAGATAAATTGGACTGTGCGTCGCGCCAGTGCTCGAATACCAAAGAACTCGGACAAATGTCGAAGACCCACGGCTGTCTCGGTGGAAATATCCAGAGAATCCGAGCGTGAGTACATAAAGTCGAGCATGGCCGGCACTAAACTAGCTGCATTGGTATGGACTTTGATGACTGTCGATCCATCACTCTCAACCTTTTTCTCTTGTGATAGATTGAATAAGCTCACAAAGAAGTCACTTCGTTTGTGTCCCTGAGAAAGAATTCGCTTGTGGACATGATAATCGGTGATATTACCCTCAGGGACACTTTCTATTGAAATTGTCCAATCGCTACCATTTTCGTTTCCGTCTTGACGCCAGTTTACGGAGACATCGTTGGAAAATTCATCATCGGATGATATAGAAGTGCTATCGTTGTCGTCCAAAGCATCCTCTGGGATAAAGTCAAATGATGAATGCAAGCTATTTCGCAGTCCACTTTTGACACTGCTTCCAAGACTGGAGCAATCATCATCGAAAGTGTAGTCGAACTTGGTTGTTTCCTTTTGCAGATGGAAACTGAGGTCCAAGTGAATATAAGGACCACTCGCTTTCTTTTTCTGTTCAACCTCCGTCATGTTGTTTGGTTTCATTATTGTGTAGTTTCAAATCGTTAGTAATATGACCACAAAATGTTTCGATTTTTGAACGCGGACCGAGAGACCTGGTCTTTTTGAGGTCACTTCGGAAAGAAAGAGAACTTGCAATGAATAGTCGGGATAGGTATATGTAGTGCCTCCCCAAGGATGGGAACCTTCGCTTTTCACAAGTCTCACTAAGCCCTGAGCGTTTTGGGCTATTCTTCAGCAGTCACGAGGCATAGTGCGTATTCATGGAAATCATTACTTATGCGAGGTCCAAGTTTTCATAAAAGCCCTAAAACCCCGAATGGGACTCTTTCGGAGAAACGAAAAGCTCTTCACACTAAATAATTTTCAGGTAGTCACAGTCAGGACAAAGGCATCGCGAATGGGATTCCATATTTCATTTCGCCTTGATCAATGAGAGAACATCGGTGTGGTCCTCTTGATCGACAGGTCGTCGCCATGGGTCCATTGGATGGATTATATCACCCGAAGAAGAAGGAGACAATGTTCACGACAACAGCTTCGCGAAAGCACAAGCTTTCCACAACGGAAGAATCGATTGCCAACTGCAGCTTTTGTGGTGAGGTTCCGGCGGCGGTTGCCGTGCAGATGCCAGTCTTGATTCGAAAGAAACGGTCGCCAATGACCTATTGTTTACCTTGTTACTTTACAACCTCGGCGGTGCGACAAGAAGCTTCGACATACGTGTCCATCTGTAACCAAGAACAAATGGCTGAACAGTTGGTTCCAATGCAACAACTCTTCAGTGAGGCTTTTCTAGATCTTCACACGCAGCTTCAAGCAGAAGCCGACTTGGCCTATTCCTCTCAAAAGAGTGATCCTTTAGCTATGCTACACAATAGTTCTGTGAGTGCTCCACGGCGAGCAAGTAATCGAGCTCCAAAAGCTGGTGCTCCCAAGAAAAAAGAGGGAGACTTGGACGATGGCGGATTCTTACGACATGTGCCATTGCCAGAACGGCTGTTGAGGACCCAAATGGAACAAGCAAGACTGCAACAAGCCCAGATAGCTCGAATGAATCAACTGGCAGAAGGAGGAGGGGTAGAGGAGCGATATGGGACGGCAAGTGTCTATCAGAGGCGCAAATCGTCCAAGAAATCCATTTGGAATCTTGCCATGGATACCAACGCCACAGCCAGTGAGCCGCAGGAAAAGGAGGTTGTCGAGGGCACCATCCAGTGTAGTTGTGGAAGCAAAAACGTCCAAGCTTTCGGCAACATTACCAGCCGAAATCAGGATTTGAAAAAAGGAGAAACTTGGGGTATGAAGGACCGTGGGGATGACGTCGTTTCCCGATACCAGTGCAATTCGTGCGGAAAAATGTGGAACGAAGAAGGATAAGCATTCACCGTCGTGGTCTATAATTCAACATTTTCGGAACTCGATGCTGCACTACCGGTAGTGTCTCGGTTCTGCAGGATATCGCAGAGGGGTGCAGCAAGGGAAACATGATTTTTCCCTTCTTCACCAATCACCCAGAACATGAAACCTCGTGGTGCCTGTGATGCTTGCACTAACGAGTTGTAAGCTCTGCGAATCGCCTCTGGTTCAACGAAAAGGGTCTTTTCTCCGGATTCCAGGGCCCAGCCATTCGCAAAGCCAAGGACAAGCTTAGATAAAGGCAGAGGCACTCGCTGCTTGGATAACTTGGTGGATGGGTCATTTTCAAAATCGATCAAGATGGAGCAGTCGTTGGCCACCAAATCATTCACATAAGACTCCAAGTATGCTTCAGGTTTCATCTGATTTGGCCCGTAAATAGTCATGGCCGCACGAGAATAACTTTCATAGAATTGAATTGAAACAAAATCAATGCAGAAGGCATACTTGGCTAGTAGATACCCGTACACATTGGCGCCAAAGTAATGAAATTCTGGGTGCCAGGGCCGGTCAGGCTCCTGCAGATTAACACTGCGAGAGAATTTTGAACTGCCCGTGTCCAAGTAGGATTGGGGTGGTGCCATGCCGATAATATACCCTTGCTCTTTGGCCAAGCGACTGATGGTACCCATTTTCTCGAGGCAGTCGACGGAAAAAACATTGGTGGGACTGGCAAGATTATCATGTCCTTCCAAATCCCAATCAATCCCATGAAACACGTCTCCAGCAGCATGTTTCCATGCATCAAACCAATCAGAGGCACTGAGTTTCGAGTCCAAATGTGGCCCATTCCAGCCGCCAAACGAAGTCAAGTGAAGTGTGTCATTGTAACCCTCTTGATCCAACTGGTTGATGGTCTGTCGAATACAATCCAAATCGAGTGAATTCCATTGGATAGTACTTGTACCGGTACTAGCTGTTCCAGCTTGGTTCCGACTTGGATCATGTAGTATTTCCATAAATGACCATACAACAACATTAACCCCTTGTCGAACCGCTTGGATCACATCATCATTGCAATTGGTGGCATAGCCAACCAGAACCTTGGGTGGAAGGTCACGTCGAGGCTGTGGGAAGGAAAATCCTGGATTATGGCTGTGGGTGGTAGAAAAGGCACCCATGGTCCTGACACAATGCCCAAGGACCAACAGTTTCAATACGACTACCCGCTCGCCCCAACTCATTTTTTTTGTCGTCAACACAGGCATTTTTGAAAAGATTTTACAGTTATATCCTTGAGAGTTAGTCCAACCGGTCGTTTTCCCGTACTGACTGTGAAAGATCATTTTTCTTGCTTTGCTTTTTGACTACGAGCCATACCAATGCATTACTCCGCATATCATGTTCTATTGTTACTGCCACAGTAATTGTTAAGGACGATACCATGCACACCATCTCCGATCCGTGCAGTCAAGTTGTTCCTGGCCTTTGGATTGGCTCGTTGAAATCATTGAAAACCCTCCATCTGGACCAGCCAGGTCGCCAGCGATGGGTTGTCATTACCATATTAAGCCATGACAAATTGATTGCAATCTCGAAAATTCTCATTGCGTCGTCGCCTGCGCTGATTGGTTGTCATCATGAGGTTTGGAAACTCAAAGATTCTTGTCAAGACGAGTTTCTGTCCGAGCGATTGGTGTCCCTTTTGAATCTTATTGACGAATCTTCCAAGACGACGACGACATTGACTACCAATGATAATAATGATGATGATACTTCTTCAGTTACGAACAAGGCATGTCTCGTCCATTGTGCTCAAGGTGTATCGAGGTCGGCAGCCGTTTGTGCCGCTTGGCTTGTATCGCGCCGGAAATTGTCCCTCCCTGATGCCTTGGCTCAAATACGAATGGGCCGAAATCAAATATCACCCAATCTGGGCTTTTTGGCCTCCTTACGAGCCTTGGAACAATGTGATGGAGACGTGAAAAAGGCAATGGAACGAATGGCAAGCAAAGAGAGTCCAAGTATTTCATCAAAGCATGATCATGTCTGACGCACAATGATTGTCAGGACCAAATCCAGGGAATCCATGGACTAAAAAGACGTTGGAACTACGAGTCCATGTTACAAGAGCGTATCGATATTCCATCTAGCAGCTTCATGCCAGCCACCGATATGAATAAATGGAAAAGGTGCCACTCCACCTATCGCGAGCCAAAGGGTCATTCGAAATCCTGCTCGGTATGGCTGGTAAATCTATCGACGTTGCAAGGATTTGTTCTTCAAAATGTCTACTCATCCTCTGACGAAATTCAGAGACTCCCATTCGCCCATGACGGGTAGCAATCAAGAGAGTAGCATTTCGTGGTAGGACTTGTTCAATGGTTTTCACAAGAGGACCGACATGTGATAGTGCATAAATGACATCAGCGGCAAGCACGAGGTCAGGTTGTAGATTGACCATTGTCAAAGGATTTTCCCAATCTAGTAGCTCCACATGTAAGGAACAATCGTTCATTTTGGACTGGAACAGAACCTGCCGAAGAGTTTGTATCCTAAAATCTGTCGCAACAATTTCGACAGCTCCCAGTATACATGACATCATGGACGGCAAGGCCGATCCACAACCCAATTCCATCACGCGTTTTACATACAAAATTTCTGGATGTGTCATGAGGTATTGTGATAGTGCCACCGAAGCCCCCCATACAACAAGACCAGTATCATCGGCGCCACTCGAGCCGAAAGAAGAATGGGTCTCGAAAACATCTAATGATAGATCCTTGTCAAAGTCAATGGTCACACGGCGCATATTCCACGGCTGAAAGCCATGCAACATATCGTCCTCCTCCTCATGTTCCAATTCCAGCGACCATTCGTTGACTTGATGGACACTGCAACCCGTCCCCAACTCCTCCAAGTTGCCAGGAGGATCATTGTTATTAGTTCGGCAAAGGTCATCCCCGACGACCAAAGGAACTTCAATTTGAACCGTCCAAAGCACAAGTGCTACCGATAACATGAAACGATATCTTCTTCTCTGATCCATGGCAACATTTGGCTGCCAGTACCTTTATTACCGGCTACAGTTTTAGTGATGGCAGATGTGTGTGTTTGATGGGTTCGTCCGCTTGTTGGGCTCCTGTGAGCGATGACGTCATGAAACATATGACTGAGTCGACTGGATTTACTTGAACCAGATACACCAACGTCACCTGTTTGCATCCGTGGATCATTTTTTTCTTTACGTAATCGCAAAATCGCGGTGACACAACCAAGTTTCCAAAATATTCCCACAATTTTCCCTGCATTTTCCGATTGACGACAAGTTATCATCATAGTACATTACACCATGGCTTCTACACCCATTCCTCCCCTAACAAAAGAGCATGGAAAGTTGATTCTAACCGTAGCCCTTACTGGCAATCTCAACTCCAAAGAGCGTAACCCCAATCTCCCTTGTACCCCACAGGAAATTGCCGATGACGTGCACAAGTGTGCCCAACTCGGTGCTTCTCTCTTTCATATTCACGCTCGTGATGAAAACAATGTTCCGACCATGCGTGTGGAAATGTTTCGTGAGATTTGTCGGTTAGTCAAGGAGCGCGATCCAGATGTCATTATTCAAATATCTACTGGTGGACGTGCTCCACCCACCGGGGTCGATGTTGACTCGGACATGTGGAGAATCAACCCACTCGACTTGCTCCCCGAAAGTGGATCGTTTACACCTGGTTCGGTCAACTTGGATCCCATCATCTATCAGAATTCTCCGCAGCTTGTCCAGAAGCTTGCTCAGAGGTACACGGAAACGGGTATCAAACCAGAAATTGAAGTTTTCGATACTAATATGATGTACAAGGCAGAAGAGTTGGTCAAGAAGGGTCTTTTGAAGCGTCCCATTCACTATGGCTTTGTCATGGGAGCACCAGGGGCTCAGGGAGCCGACTTGCTACAATTGGGCCACCTCGTGTCGATGGTAAAGCCTGGCGACACGTGGTCAACCATTGGCATTGGCAAGTACGAAATGCCCTTGGCGGCGACAGCCATTGCCATGGGTGGCCATGTCCGGGTAGGATTGGAGGACAATAACAAAATGCCCGATGGAAGTCTAGCTACCAATGAGTCGTTGGTTCGCTACGTTGTCGATTTGGCCAAGATGATGGGTCGACAACTGGCCACACCTGCCGAAGCACGGGCCATCTTGGGCTTGCGACCGGAATGGAAGGACCGTATCCTACCGCAATTGCAGGAACAAAAGATTTATCCTGGTGACAAGTGGCATCTGCAGGCCGAGGAAGTTGAAGAAAAGAAGGAATAAGCAGCCCAGCCAAAAAATGCCTGATAGGACAGGGGGGGGGAATTTCGGGCTCTCTGTATTTGTTACCAAAACCAGTCGACTAGGGTTTCTGGACAGTTTTTTTATTTGCATCGAGTCGATGGTTGGAGGTTATGGTCTCTGTTAGTTCTGGATTGAAATTGATGAATTTAAAAGTAGTAAATGAATGCATTTTTGCAACTAGTAGTCTACATGATTTGGTCAATATTGCAGGTAAATGTCATTGTGTAGCGTTACGAATGTCTTTTTACTGGGTATGATTTTGTTTTTTAAATTCTAGGAATAAACTTTTCAAAGTGATTGCGGGCATTTTGAATATTCAACAGAGTGGCGGCGGTATGAACTTGAGGATTACTGACAATGACCATGATATAGGTATTGGCCGTAAAGGCATCAATAAAGGCGCTGAAACGACTGTTCCGAACTTGCATTCCTTGAAATTGTGATTGTGCCTTGCCACAACTCAATTTGAATTGTTTGACAATATTACTAATCTTTTCAAAACGATGGGCATCAAAATGAGGAGTTCTAGCGACATGACGAGGAGTCGTGTCCGTGACCATGGTCGACGCATGTGGATTATTCGAGTCCAAGTCCCCACCACCACCAGTACCACCAACTTCGGCGGGTGGAAAGTCTCCAGTAATGGTGGCGGTAGTAGATTCAGGAAGACCATCGGGTGGTTCCGAGGTTGGAGGTGTTGGCCTCGGTGAGGAGGACACCATGGCCGGTGATCCAGTATCGTCGAGACCTCCTAACTCTCGGTCGGAACTTTCATGGGGTGGTGCAAGTAAAGAGTCTGGATCATTGGGTCCTACCGAATGAATTGCTTGGGCATGAGAAATAACCAAAAAGGTTGCCCTCTCAAAGAGTACCACCTCATCCGCATCACAAATCTTGCAAAACTTGTTGAGATGGGTTTCGAGGAGGCGAATATTGGGAATCAAATTGGTAACAATTTCCGACCATGCCTTGTACAAGGTTTCATCCCAAATCGACGTTCCAAAGCATTGAAAGTGTTCGACCCCACAGGACTGACAAGATTCTTCAATCAACCGTCGACGATCATCAAAAATGGCCTCGCGATCTTCTTGGGCCACCAAGTCCATCTTGTGAACAAGAATAAAGATACGGGCATCGGGAGAGTTTTCTTCAATGGCCTCGAGGACTCCACAGAAATGATCAAAGTCCTTTTCGGGTTGATCCGATTCAATGTCAAAGACATAAATGAGGAGTTCGACACTGCGAAAGATGGTTTCTCGATCTCGTTCAAAATAGGATTCGTAAAAGGCATCTTGACCACCACAATCCCATAAATTGAGAACGAGATCGCCCAAGAAACGCACATGATGATGCTCCACATCCAGAGTCGGTGATAGACGGGTGGTATCACGGGCCAAGTAATTGGCAAAGATGATACTTCGCATGGAGGTTTTGCCTGAATGGGCTTTGCCCATTAAGAGAACCTTCTTCTTGGCCATGTTGTTCTTTGGATGGTAACGAGCGCCGCCGTAGGATAGAAGTGTACCAGGTACAGTATGTTCTTCTTCTTCTTTCAAAAGTGGAACAAGTGTCGTCGAGAGCACGTCCAAGACTTGGAATAATAATGACACTCTCCTTCAACAGTTGTAGCGGTAAATTAGGTATCGCTCCTTGTGGGCGACGTAAAGTGGTCGAAGGGGTCGTTTTCGAGGAAGCGGCTACGCTGGGTCGTAACGGTAAAAGATCTACTAACGTTAGTAGTAAAAAATAACATGACGACTCTCCATGAAAAAAGTAAGAAGCCACAACAACAATCATAACAACAACAACGATAGTACTACTATGAGTCTTTCTTTTGTGCCTTCAGAGGTCCAAACTGCCACAGTGGATGGTGGATTTGAAGAGTTTACTTGAAACATATCGAGGCATAAGATCAAGCGAAAGGCCCACACATCAAGTCATCGTTTTTCAAAGTGTCAAAGTCTACTATGCAATCGTAATTGTCACTGTCGTACAGTAGCAGTACCCTTCACCACATGAGTACGGAAAAGTAGCAAGTGTGCGTACTGCGTCGCGTAGTTTCTTGGGACTTCTTGAAGGAACCCATGTGACCACGGACGTGTACAAACCATGCACTTTGTGATGCATGTTACCTCCTTCATGAATGTTGACAAGGCTCGATGTTAAGCAAGTCGTTCGTACGTAGCGTGGCCACAAGCCCGCTGACAAGTAGTCCCGGTGAGGACACCATTGCCCGCTTTTCTCATTTCTTTGCATATTGTGAGCATGCTGGTGAAAACGCCTGTCATCAAAGCTGGTGAAAGGCAGTCTCAAGAAACCGACAAAGTGCACCTTGTAGGGACATGATCGCTATGGTCGGATACAAGATTTTGGATAAGGATCGCTGTCTGCTAGTCGTCGAGTGGAGTTTCTGAAGCTGCAGAATTCATCCCAGTCCTCCTTTCCCTCTCCATGCATGTAGTTCATGGCAGCTATGAGCGTCTGAGCGTCAAACAGCCTCCACGTCCCGAGAATGCCTTCTCAGTGGGTGCACGTTGTTGCCCATTCTCGCATAAGAGATCGTCATCATGCTTGTCTTCGTCACAGTTCAGCACCTCTGCAACCCAAGTTGCCGGACTGCATTCGAATCCCCCTCTTCCCAAGACTTCAGCTGTCGTTTGTGATCTAATCTTCCAAATTCTGAGATCATCTTCGTCAAGGTAACACTCGTACACATGAATGGTATCCAATCTAGTATAGTTCCTCTGGGCTGTGTATGTAGCAAGCTCTTCATTGCTTTCCGATCTGGTAGCACCCAGGGTGGCTGTCCTGCGACTCGTTTGATGGGTACAATCAGAAGCAATAGAAAGATCCATAGCATTCATGATCTTGACGTTCGAGTTGAGAGCTTTCTTGTTAGAAATCATCCTCAGTCTTGGCCTCCCGTCTGAGCAAGCAACAACAATGTACAGCACTTGTAAAGCAAACTTGGTTGTTTGCTTGTATTTCTTTTTATAGATATGGATGGTGTGAGTCCAAGCAACTGTGAAACATTGGTGGCAAACATCTCTCAGTGGAAGGAATCCTGGATTTTTATGAGGACATGTATCCGGTAAATATAAGTCACGCCGTCTCATCACGGTGGGCAAATGTGATAAAATCGTGGCCTTCTCAAGTCACGAGTACGAATCTTGGGTCAGCGTTTCAAGTCATAAGGGTCCAACGAGTCCAATTGGTGAAATCGCGCCAAAATTCCAGAGGCGGTACTTTCGTGTGAACTTGGGCTGCATCCGAGATGGATCGACCCACGCAAATTATACATTTTGGGGACGACGGATTTCTTGGCGTACCGAACATTTGGTTTTTGGTCATCCGCGCCCCATTAGAACGATGGAAGGCGACCAAGAAAAGTCCAAGACTTGCAAGTCAGTCTTTGCAGTGACCAAAGACTTGATAGAGTCTGAAGAAAAGGAGACCGACAAGGGTGTTGATTGGGGATGGGGTGATGACACACCCGCCAACGACAATGCGCAAGCCTCACTGTCAGACAATGACACTGCCTCGACGGCAGAATGTGACAGTGACAGTGAGAATGGCAGTGATGGGGAAGAAGAAAGCCTCGAAGGGGAAATGCATACTCAACCACCTATCGACAATATCGGTAGTGCTGGAACGAGTGTTTCATCACCCACTTCTCCCCAACAAAATGTGAACGTTTCATCCGCCCATGATGTGGAAGAGGAAACGGACTGTCAAGTTCCACCAGCTCAGCCTCCCTCAGTTCCAAACGAGAACACTGAGAACGATCGATCCGCACTAACCACCAGTGACAAGGGACAAGACGATTCGTCTGCGGATGAAAATCACCACCAAAGTGACAACGAAGCCACTGTTAATCCATGTGACGACACAAAGACTATGCCGGAAGATTCCGCTGCATTGGATTCGAACCATGATGGCAATACAGAACCAGAGTCCCAGCCACCATCACCAGAAAGTCACCATGATGTCGCTAACGACGCCATGTTGTCGTCGTCACCTCACGCTGCTCGTCGTTCGGCACGAACTACTAAAATACCCAAGCGCTTATTGGTCGAGGAATCAGAAAAGAAACCCATTGACAAACGAGACAACAGGATCTCTTCAAATTCAAAGTCCAATCCCGAACGAGAGGATGATGCCACAAAACAGAAATCACCGGTGAAAAAGGCTCTTGCGAGTGAAGGAGGGCAGCAACCACCACAAGAGGACTTGTTGAGATCAACCGACTTTCTCTTTCTTCAAGCCAACAAGGACTCGGTCACCGTGGCGGATATTTGCCGAGCCTTGTCTGCTGAATATGACTGCAAACTTTCAAAGCAAAACAAAAAGAGAGTCAGAGAACACTTGATTGATCTCATGAAGGGAAATGTTGTCCCCCAAGTGGCCGATCCCATGGAGGAGGATGAAGCCTCGGAACAAGGCGACGTTCACTCGGAAATGTCCGATCAAGACCTGGATAGCCACAGTGCTAGTGACAGTGAAGACGAAGAAGAGAAGCCTAGCCGAGCGAAAAAACCCAAGTCAAAATCCAAGAAGCAGCAGCCAAAGCTCAAGCGCTCCAAGCCAAAAAAGAAAAAGAGTTTGCCGGTATCCCCAAGCCGTGATCGGGTTGTTGAAGAGGACGACGACAATCAAGACGATCAAATATCTGAGCGAGGCGATGCGATGTCGGATCAATCAGAGTTTGAAGAAGATGGTCCTAGCGACGAAGACGAAGAGCATGGGCCAACCAAGTCTAAACGGAACAAAAAGAGCATCAAGTCACAATCCAAGAAACTACCAAAATCAAAGCCTCCGAATCAGCGAAAGGCTGCCAAAGTCGCTCGCATGGTAGAAGCCGAGCGTCTACGCAAGAAGCGTATGGAAGAATTGCGCATCCGCAATGAAGAGATGCAATTGAATCAATCCAAGGAAGAGCAAGAGAGGGCGGAAGCAATAGCGGCAAAGTTCGAGACCAATACTGATGAGCTTCGTCTCAAAAGACTAGAAGACCGTCTCACTCTCCTAGAACTTTTAGACCAGAAACGCATCGCCGTCATTGATGCCTTGGAATCGAAAATCGAGGCAACCAACACGGCGGAGAAATCAGAATTCGAGAAGCCCCAAGAAAACAACGTCGAAGCAGATGACAACGCCAAATCAGACGAGGAATCGGATTCGTCTTCCGATGAAGAAGAGCTGGACATTATCGGTCTTTCCAAGCCCTTGAAACCTCTGAAGCCCATCCATACTCACTTACCGTCCCAAGCGCTAAATCTTCTCAAACAGGTCCAAAATCCCAAAGCAAAGACAGAGCAAGTCTTGCCCAAAATGAAAAAACAGAACATTCTTTCCTCCCCGACTCAGGGATTTAATTCCATCGCGGTCTCGCCAACAAAGGCAATGGATTCTCGCAACTACTTGCGCGATTTCCTCAAGCGAAAACAACGAAAACAAGGCAACTTGTGGTTGGCCCGTGAACTTGGTTACAAAACAGAGGAAGAACACTTGAAGGATTGCCAATTAGCTGCAGATAACAAATGGGCACTTGTTCGTAAGAAGGAACATGCACGGATCGATGCGAACGAGCGCAAACTGCTGCGAGAACGTCTTTTGCGCCAAGGAGACGAAACCATGGGTGAAGAGCAAGATGAACAAGCAGATCAAGGTTCAGACGAGGAGAACGAGGAAGACGAAGAACTAGCAATGGCACGAGATCTCGAGAAGGAAGCGGAAATGAAGCTCGAAGAAGATGGCGAGGAGACGCAAGTTCCACAAATCACCACAGGAAACCAATGTGGACCAGATGGAGATGAGGAGAACGATGAAGAAGCCTTACAAGAAGTCGAAACCGCAACAGTTGAAGTACCAAACAGTCAGGAAGCTGGCCAAAGTCTTCCAGCTGCTTCAAGCGTCGAAGCTTCGAAAGGCGAAGTCGAGGAGAGCGGGCTGTCAACCATTGCCACTTCCAAAGTTGCAAATACAGATACCACTAACGCCAACCCAGGACCAGCAAAAGAGGTTCTAGAGAAGAAAGGGGAGGAAGAGGAAGTCCCTGATTCGTCCGAGGACCTCCAGTCAACAAATGAAGGATTCCCCAATGATGACGATGATGAGGAGGACGGAGAACAAGAGTTCGACGATAATGAGCCCCAGAAGGACTCTAATCGGCCAAGAAACTCGGCTTGGCAGGCAATGTTGAAAAAAGAAGCTGAGATGCTCAAAAAGCAAAAGCAGAAGCGAAAACAAGGTCTAGTGGAAGATCAGGCCGAAGAAGAAGAGGAGGAAGAAGTTGCTGGTTTGGAAGATTTCGGTTTTTCGATCAAGAAGAAGAAGCAGGACGATGACGACGACGATCTCTACGATGATAAACTTGATGAAGATGATCTGAAGCACGTTGTGGATGATGTCTCGGATGGAGAAGGAGACGAGGAGGCCGGCGAGGAAGCCCGTAAACGACAGCAACGTTTGGAAGAGAAGGAGCGCCACAGGGAAATAATGAGGCGCATGAGAGAAGGTTACGATGGACGCCGTGGTGGGATTGCCGGGAGCGGTGTGGGAGCCCGTGGTGTACATCGCTTTGATCAATTGGTTGCGGCCGACAATCGAGAAGATGCAAAGAGACTAGGACTTCTCAACGATGACGAGCTAGACAGTGAGGACGAGGCTGAAAACAACGAAGACAAAGGAGGAGACAAAGGTGACGATGATCATGAGGACGATGAAGCGGCTCTTCTAGACAAAATGCTGAAGGACCGTTTCTTACACAGAGCCAACGTGGATTTGGAAGAAAACTTTTCCGACGACGAAGAAGGCGCGGAAGAGATGGACTCGAAAAGTGTAGCAGAGGATTCGGAAGCAGAAGAAGAGCGAGCACAAGAAAGACTCGCCCGGCGATTCGCCAAGCGCGCTCGTATGCAACGCCTTGAGGAAGAGTTTGCCGAAAGCCAGGAATTTTCGCAACAGCGACTCATTGATGAGGATGAAAAAATGAGGCAAGAACTCAGTCAAATGAAGGTAAGGAACCACACTCGATTACATGGCTGAATTAGGACTCGTCAATGAAACTAACAACGTTCATAAAGAATGGTCTAGTACGTAATCGCAGTGTCTCCAGTTCAACCAGGAGTTCTTCTTTGTCTTCCCAAGAGGCGCGGAATACAGCAATTGCTCGACCGCCATTGTCGACAATCGGAGGAACGACGATTGCTGAAAAGAAAAGCGTTTGCCTTTCTATTGCACTACGTGCTAGTCGAACCACTCAAGGTCGAACAACATTTATGGGAGGCGCGAAGTCTGGCAAGACCAAAGAGAGTGGAGCACTTATTCACAAGAGTGTCTCATTGGGTCATGTGATTTTTGCAAGTGCCAATCGTGTGCCCATGTCCAATGGAGGTGGAAATATCGGGGAAAAGCGACAACATGTAACGGCCCCAGGGCTAGCAACAGGTGGCCGCTTGACAAAGTTGCCGCGTACAGCGCAATAAGATAAATGAACAACAACGATACGCATAGTGCATTTCAGGTCCAAAAGTCGGGAAGCTTCCGAAACTTTACACCACAGGTTCTCAGCTCTTCCTTAGCTCTTTTCAGCCCAGCCAAGACAGTTTTCTTTTCGTAGGGATCCTTGATTAGGTGTAGATGGGACTCAACAAGTAAAGTAGCGTTGTTCCCTAAATTCACATATTGGCAAAGTACCCCAGAAGCAGCTAGCTCTTTCAAAACAGCAAACTCGGCCCCCTCAATGTCCATTTTGACCAGAAGCACTCCGCCCCCTTGAACTGATGAGGGATCCAGGCCTGGTTGAAATGGTTTCAACGTCTTCTTGAGCAGACTACTCAAGGAAATCCCACTGACATTGGCGGCTATCAGCGTCCCGTTGTTTCGACGTTTGCTTCTTTGAATGTCGGGCATACTTTGAAGAACACTGGATCCCCAAAACTACAAGAACAAGATTGACAAGAAATATAGTTGAGATGAAATTGTAACTTGTAATCAATTGACAGGTTTCTGACATTAACATTGAACTTACGTGGTTCTTTTCAGAGTACTGGTCGATAAAAAGGGTTGTAGGTCCATCAACGGAATTCACAATAGTTTCAGTTTCAATATGAAGATGTTTGAGAGGTCGTGGTCGGATGGCATGAATCACACGCTCCATTGCTTGTAGCTTGGAGGTAAAATGGGGATTGCCCTCCATACCATAAACACACACAGATTCCATCCCTTGGTCAACAAAGTATTCTTGTAAGAATCGCAAAAAAGAAAGTCCTTGACTTCCACTTCCATGGACTTGAAGATCGCTGACATTGAAATGCAAGCGAGGAAAGTTGAGACTGATTCGATAGGCAGGTCGCAGACTGTTGTCTTTCTCCACAAAAAGAAGCGAACAAACGTCCAAGGATGCGTCGACGGCACAACTGATCGAATCACCACGATTGGTTCCCAGATCGATAAAAACATTATTACAGAACATGTATTCTCGTTGTTGTTCCTGTGGCTGGCGGAATGCTGTTTCCAGATCCGGAATGAACATTGTATTCAAGGCTTCCAATTCTAGTTCTTGTTTGTGGTCCAAGTGTACTCGAGAGAGGTTGTTCCCAGGAATGGTTTGGAGAAACTGTCGACATGATGCTTCCAGTTTCAATCTCCAACGCAACATCTCTTGTTCTTCGCGGTCACTGAGGATGATGGAAACATTTTGATTGACATTGAGGATGGTACCGTCAGAGGTCAGCTCCACAATGGAGACAAACGACTGATTAGAGGGAGCACAGGACAGTATCAGAACAAAGACTGTGATCAACAATAGGACAAAGCGCGAGGCTACCGAGTCATGTTGTCGAGCTTGACGATGCCTTTGACTTGGATGAATGAACACCATGTGTTGCTCGATTTGTTTGGTGTCTCCCTCCCACGGAAACTTTCAATCACGAATGAGTTGGAGGTGTCTGATATGAAGGGAGTCACGATGCGCGTCACCGCCTTGTGACGAATCGCCAAGATCCTCCTCGCCAACGGGTGGAAAGGAGTTTCCTGCAACACAAACACATCAAAATCTAATGACTGGTCAAGGAACCATGATAATAAGGATTTCACAGCAGCAATCACAATAAGGTTCCGCTAGAAAGAATGAGTCTCAGTCAGAGAATTCTTCCGATACTTGGTCGAAGGACAAGATCGATAGACCGGCAGTCTTTACAGTTAATCAAGTACTCTTCGTACATGGCGGCCACACGTTTGTGGAATAGTACCGGCATACCACCAGAGACCTTGCAACCACAAGATGGAAAAGCATCACCATTTCATGATGTATTGGCTTCTATTAGAGACACACGACAAGGTCGACGAACAATTGTGGAACCTCAAATTCGAACTCGACCGTTTCTTCGACATTATCGTGGCAGTGGTGGGGCAGCCCGATTGCCTCTGATTCGAAAATCTCCAGCCCCAACACCACGTCGGGTTCTTGTCCGGACTGAGGGAGAAAGTCAGGAATATGGCTCCTATCCAGTGCAAGCAGTTCAACTGGCACAATCTCTGGATTTGGCACAAGTTATTTCCAAAGTATTTGCCACACAAGGCGTCCGACGCATGATTGAGCGTCTGAGTGTCGTTATACAATTGCCACCGGAACAAAATCCCGTCGAAGGAAAACAATCCACTCGCTTTGTAGCTATCTTCCGGTTTGGATCCGCCGTTTTCTTCAATGTGAGTCCAAGGGATGTCGCCGATTTGATTTGGCGAATCAAACAATGTGGCAAAGATCCATACTTGTCGGGGAATGAACGGAAAGAAAACTTTTGTGTGCACGTACAACCAGACATACTGGAGGACGAGGAGGATGTAGTTACGGGTGAATACTGTGTCGTTCAAGAGTTAAATCTCAAATCGGTGGACGTCATTTCCAATGTTTTGGCTCAAAGTGTGGCTTTGGATTCCTACAATGACACGGTCGACGAACTTTTAGCCAATTTCGAAGCAATCAACGAGAAGGTAACAGCGGGAGAAAGATCCTTAACAACGGCAGATCGAGATCAAATGTTCCGTGCTGTGGCTCGAAACAATAGCATTTTCATTGAAATGGTGAGCAAAGTTGGATTGAAAGATCGATCGGACACTGCGTGGAATCTCTCGCAATATGAAGATATTCACGATGGAATGAAACAAGAATTCGATATCGAGCAAAGATTTGAACATATTGAATTCAAGTTGAACTTGATTCAACAAAATGCGAAATTCTTTCTCGAGGTGATGGCTCATCAGAAAAGTAACTCGTTGGAGTGGATCATTATTGTTCTCATCAGTTTTGAGTGCATACTCATGTGTATGGAAATGAGTGGTGCCGGACCAGTTGTATTTGGATATTTCACCTCAACGACCCCTATCGCTCCAGACATCACAGGGACTGGACCCCCTTGATAAGCTATCCGATAGGACGGCTCTGGGAACTCAGCAATGGCGCGAATTGTTCTAATGCCGATTCTTGTGCAGAAAATGCTGTCTCCTGTAAACTGACAGTGAACAAAGATTATGCGTATGCCAATTCTTCGCCTCTTACCATACCGTCCTTTCAGCACGTTCTGGCTTTTGGTATTTTGGAATGTTCAGTGCATCTAGAGGTTTTATATATGGAGCACTCCTTCCTAGGGGTCACTATTGCATAATTTGCTAATCGTAAAACCAGATGAACCTAGGACGCTACTTACTGTTTGTACAACTATCTACATTACCATGCTGTACAGTTAAATCTCACAGTCAGTCAATCTACCCGTACCGGTACTACATGTTCCGGTACAAGTAGTACCTGGTACGTGATCCATTGCTTGTGGGCAATTTTTTTGCTAATTTTGAGAGCTTTCATTTCGAATGATAGCTAGTAGTCGACGCTCTGGACCGGCTTCTGACACCAGGAAAACAAACGCACATGGAGATGCTGCCGTTACCAACAGCAAACTTATTGCCATTTCGTTTCTTTTTGGTATTTTCTTGGGCAGCCAAATCACTGGGAAACATGGGCAACCGCGACATTCTTCCGAAACAAAAGTAAGAGGTTCCATTCAATCCCTTGCGCAGACCCCGATACGAAATACGGTTCATCGGGATGATAATGGACAACCCATCACTAAACAGCAATTCATGGAGCCATTTTATATCCCCAACCTGGCGGGTTATTCGGTCGCAACCTTGTTACCGGGGCAACGAGTCGACTCGCATCAACACGAGACCATGCACGAAATGTTCTATATTATCGAAGGCACAGGAATATTTACCATTGACGGAAAAGAGACACCAGTTCAGCCGGGTACATTTATTCATGTAGCTCCGCATGAGGTGCACACCATCTTTGTCCCGCTGGAAAGTTCTACCAAAAGCATGCAAATGCTAGTTACAGGTGTGGTTGTCGAATGATAACAAGTGTATAAAAGTACCTAAAAACATGGACCTATAATGAATCTACTACTGAATCTTCTTCTTATCGTTCAAGAACTCTTGCTTGCGTCCCTCGAATCCAGCTCGACCAGCACGTTTTCCTGCCGCCTTTTTCTTGTCTTCGTCAGTCACAATCCTCTTTTTGCTCAAGTTAGCACCTGCAGCACCTCCTTGTTTACGTTGCGTTAGATTGTGTTGTCGGATTTTCTGTCGGTCATTCAACTTCTGTTGAGTCTGTTCCATTCTTGACTTCCATGCCTTGGTTGACTTGGCCTTCTTTGCAGCCTGTCGCTTGATTGCCTTTTTGAGTTTCGTTGGATCATCCTTTACCCGATCACCGGAAGCTTCCTTAATGGCATCTCCCCACTCCAAGTTCGCAGCCTTGGCCTTATCTTCTTCTTTTTGGGACTGCTTCAGTTCTTCCAAGCGTTGGCGCTTAGCCTCTGCATCAGCGAGCATCTTCTGCAAGTTCTTTGACTTGCCAATGTTGGCCAAAGCTTTGTTAGTTTTCTGGTAATTTGTCATGGCAGGTTTGTTGAGGCCGGCCAATCGTCCAAAGTCCATTTGGGCGAGATCCACCACAGGATCATCGCTTCCTTCAGGACCCCCAATCTTATACTTTTTATTGTTGTTCGTGTCCGCTTGTGTGTGGGCCTTTTTCTTTCGCTGGGCAGCTTCATCTTGCCGCTTCTTCTTCTCTACCCGTCGAGCAGCCCGTTTACTAACTGTATTGGGATCTGCAGGACGCTGGCCTCGTTTCTCTGCCAACTTTTCATGGAGCTTGGCCCGAAGGGCTTCAATACGAGAGAGTCCAGCAGCTGGTGCGGCAGCCACTTCCTCGTCGGTTGATTCAGCAGGTTGCTTTGGAGTAATGGGAGTCGGCTTGACAGCACGAGGGGTAACGCTGCTGTCTCCACCTTCTAGTCGTTTCTTTACTTGTGTAGTTGTCTCTGCCAACGAAGGATCTAGTTTGGCACGTTTTGCCTGTTTACTCAATGCTCGCCGCGCTTCCTTGGATTCCTTGGCTTGTCCCTTGAAGTACTTTGGGTTATAATCATCTCCTGAATTTCCCGCAACATACAACTTGGCAGGAATCATGTCAACCAAGTCATCGAAGAAAACATTGTCGCTTTGCAGTTCATGGAGGAGTTGCTCTGGGGATATACTTTTTGGTGGCATGGTTGCTTGACGGTTCTCTATTGGCAAGGAAAGTGTCAAGAAAAAAGGTTGTGCACGATTCTGCTTCTTCGGACAGGTAGCCAGGAAAATGGATGGAGGCCGGAACTCATCATACCGTAGATTCCACGGTACATGGTACGTCCGTTGCCCGATGCCATATAAACCATGCTCTCTAGCACTCCATTTAATCAAACATCACATCATTCCCGCATGTAGGGCAGACTATATAATGCAACTTGAACCATGTAGTGAGAAACCACCAGTATAGCTGTAACTTTTACAGTTGACTGATAAGTATAAACTTGCGACAATCCGGTGATGTTAGGTGAATCTTTTGCCTTGTCCAACATTACGAGTAATCATGACTTCATCTTCCTACGAAGTACAAATTGATCGTCCAGTTGGCTCAACCACTCTTCTATGGTGTTGGTTACCGTGACTTATAGCGGAAGTCAGTCATGGAGGCTATTCTTCTTATTCGCTACTACAAGTATGTGATGGAACGTCCAAGGAATGTGAAGATGTAGCTCTCTTGTATTGAATGAGCACTTGTTGTGGTGCTTCGTTGTGTTCTTCAAACTTTACGGTGGGGCTGGGATGGACCCAAACGACTTGGGATAGAGTATCCAATAGTTTTCGGCCATGTCCTTGCTTTCAGAGCTGTCGGAACTCAAATCCAAGTAGTCGATACCACCTTTCCCGGTGCATTCAGCCTCGAGGTAAATGTCAGGAGTCGAATGGATGTATGTCTCGGACTCCCAGTTGGAACGGGAACACTCGAAGTTGACTATCTCGCCGAGACCAGTATATGCCCAGAAAGCCTTGAAATTGGTGCTATTGCAGGGTCCCATCTCGATGTCATAAAGTCTGCCATCTGGCTTACAGACACCGACCAGCTGCATGCATTCCCCGGTCTCGGCAGATTCGAAGAGGTACCATGTTCCTGTCGGTTCCAATGAGCGCAGATTCCATACCTGATAAGGATCAGTACTGTCGCAGTTGAGTGCAGTGACGAATACGTCATTGTCGTGGTGATTCAACTCGCGGGCATCATCTGCGCGGAGCATCTTCCGTTCTGGAATCTTAGAGGCTGCAGGAGCTTCCATGCATGCAAAGCAGTCAACACTTTTGATCATGACTTCCAGCTGCAGATTTTGAACGGAGAGAGAGAGTCAGGTCAAGTTTGGCTTCCATTCTACATACCCAGTAAAACATCCGTTCGTACCTTGTCAAGTGGGGAGCTGAGTCGACGCTCGTTCGGCGGCGAGATGTTGCGAGCACCAGCCATAAGCTTCTCCATACTATCATTCTCAGCGCTGTCTTCTGGAATGCTGCGTCCACGTCCAAGGATTGGAGCAGGTGTCGCTTCACCATGTGTAGTCAATGTAGCGACCACAAGAAAAATAGTTGCTAGATTCATTCCTACCGTGAAAGAAGTTTATCAAGGGGTGAGCGCTGAGAAAATAAGACTAAGGGCCAACAACGACAACCATAGTCCAACGAACCTACTTACCTAGAGGCATTTCGTTTGTAGTTTGAGATCAAGTAGACTTGGTGAGGACTTGGGTCAATCGAAAGTTTGCTTTCTGCAAATTGTGAGCAGATCAAGAATCCCGCATCGACTTTTCCGTCCCGCAGCACGAATTCAAAACCTTGGTAGCATGTATAGGCGTCTCGCAAGAAACCATGGCGACTCCACGAGAGTGATTAGTCGTGGTTGCGATTTGAGATGCTTCTAGAAGCCCACTGCAACGACATTTCCGTTACAATGCACTCAATTTCACCATCCTTTTGGATCGAGAATGGTTGGATCCAAACATTTCTAGAAGCCTCTTCTAACGATCTTTCCGTTGTCAACTTTTTCAACTTGTTGAACACAAAAAGATGCCGAGTCAAACAAGACCGACGTGATGATTCTGTGCAGCGATGTTTGAATTAATCCACTGAAAGTAATAGTGAAAGATTTCGTGCCAAGATTTCGCTGTCACGCTCATAGGAACGCATTCATACTCCCCGAAAAGGTACAGTACCTCATACCTTCGTCCAGCACGAATGTACGGCGCGGACATTCCCTTTCATATATAGTACTACGGAGAATTCCAAAACAAGTACCTGGTACTTGTATCCTCTTCAACCCGAACAGAGTATGATCGAATGACAATAGAAGATCAAGATGTTGACATTTTAGACTAGATTAATAATGTAGTGCTGACTT